>OW796116.1:8704342-8720002 GCA_941860345.1 Chrysodeixis includens | reverse complement strand
TCCTTATTTTTTACCACCTATTTTGTCTTTTCTCTTTCTTCCACTTCACATACCACCTTACAATTTTCAACGTACCATTTGAATACTTCACGCTGCAAAATATTTGAACAACCATACTACATATTACGGCATTTATGGACCATATTATTACCGCTCACAGTTGTCTTAGCTACGTCATCCACATAGATTACATACATTATTATTACATTACATAGTAATTACATAGACCAGAAAAAATAAAGACAGAGGTTATTTAAATTTGAATGATATTGTTGGTTTAGTAACTCAATCAAAGCGAATACAGATGGAAACAGATTCTCAGTTTTTGATAAGCTTTGGACTCTTATTAAGAGATATTTCACTGTTTTATATCAGTCAAACTTTCAAAAACTGGGTGATAGAATAGGTCGCCAAACTGTCACATACCGTTTTAGCAGTTTTGTGGAAACCTCTATCTATACATTTTTCTGTGTCCCAAAGTAAATTGTGAAATCCAACATACTTGACAATAAAGTACTATATCTTACACACGACTTTCATTTGGAACCTCCTTGCATGTTAGCACCTGTGTGTCTCATAGCAATGCCACAGCATCTTGAAGCACTTGAGAAGATTTGTGTTCCTTCCTAGCTCGTAAGATTTCTTCCAGGTTGTGGTTCGGATAAAATTCGTATAAAATTTTATGTGTATGAAAATGTAGTGTGTAATTCTCTACTTAGGATGTAATTTTGCGTTGTTGCTAAATTATTGCGTTTCAAAAAAAGACATTGATCCCTTGTAGATTTTCGTTACAGCATCATAAATATACCAGAAAATTACCAAGTCTGAACAAACACGAAATTGGCAAAAATATGTCTATTACAAAAAGACAACATCAGAAACTATCCATTTATTTAGTGACCTTTCAGAAGAGCTTCGACAAATACATTCCATGTAACAACCACTCATTGTAATATGTACTCTTATTCCATAAAGCTTACCTAACACAGCACTTTTTATTACTCTACAGATATGGACTACGGCAGCGGCGGGCCGCCACCTCCGGGTATGATGAAAGACAGGCATGGGCCGCCACCGCCACATCATCCGGTAATAACATGATTGATACTTAAACTATAAAGTAGAGGGCCTAGTATTGCGCCTTGAAGGACTCCTAAGCGAAAAGTATGAGATTAACGTCATCTCACACTAAAATTAAACATTTTAGCTATAGTAGCATTCCGAAAATGTAACTTAGTTTGATTTAATGAAGTTAAATTGTCATATTAATAAGAAAGTAGTAATTTAGTGTGTCGAATGAATGTTAAAGATCGATTTTCATCTCAGTTTTTATAAGTCATTTAGAGAGCGTTGAAAAATAGCATGTTAGATATACTAGGTCTTTTACCGGTTTGTCACACAAAAATTCCTAAATAAAGAATTTGCTTATTTGTTTTTTACGTTTAAGCGCAAACCAATATTTACATAGACACAAGCAAAATGTATTCGTCAATTTATTTCCAATGAATACCATCTTTTAGCGTGACGGCCGCGGCTACGGTCCGGAGGGCTACGGCGGCGAGGGCTTCGTCCCTCCCCCGCCGATGCACCACCCCTCCATGCCCCCACAGAACCAGGTAATTACTGTCTAGGTCTAGACCAGGCTAGACAATAGTAATAAGAGGGATGCTAATAGCATTGAAAGGGCCGGGTGATTGGTTTGGCATTGTATTCCTACGTTACAGTCGTATTCAAGAACTACGCACAGGAAAGTGGCCCTTAAGTGTCGTGCTTTCTTCGTTTGTGATACATAGGCTATAGACATTTTAGAAAGACACTTAACCAAGTGTTCTTCTGAATACGGCTGTAAAAATACCTTAAGTTTATGACTTGAAAGCCATTCTTTATGATGATAGAATGAAGATGTATAAAAGAGAGAGTGCGGTAATAAATGTTATTTTAATTGTTTGCACGATTGGCATAGTAAAGCGACTGGCCATTTTATTATTGGTATTTAACAATCCTAATAAAATAGCCGGAACTATACTTTGAGCAGATGTTATTAGTTTTAGAATAGAAGCAGTATGCAGCCCCTGCATGTTAGCCTCCAAACCTGAAATCCCTTACAGTATACTAAGACTTAAATCCCGCTTAAATGTACTTTAGAAAATAAAAGAAGGACTAAGACTGAATTCTCTCCCTTAAGAGAGAAGGCGGCCTGTCCATTGAAGCGGGGCCAAAAAACCGAAAAATATTTACCAATAGTGTTGCATGACTGGATAAAATCAAGAGTTTGCATACCTATTGTTTAATATTTTGCTCTGTAACCTCGTTCCGCTTCAACGGAAAGGCAACCTAAAGTCAGTTCTTCCTTTAACCTATTCTTCATTAGAAAGACTATCTCCTGGTTTCTGGAGTACCGATCAACACAAAATATTGTTAATCGTCTGTCAAATCTCACGTTAAGCTCTGTGATTGGCTGATACTCTTGTTGTTAACCAATCACAGTCGTGTTCAGTTGTTTCGGCAACTGTTTCAAATATCCAGAAACGGGGTGAATTCTCTGTGAGTAATGCGATTTGGGGGCTAACAGAGTTATTATTATGATGATTGAAGTGTCCCCTGCTGGCGCAGGGCGGTCCCCCGCAGCAAGGTGCCGTCATGATGGTGTACGGGCTCGACCCCCAGACGGTGAACGCTGACCGACTGTTCAACCTGTGCTGCCTCTACGGAAATGTTGTTAGAGTGAGTACAAAATATAATAGATATTTTTTTGTAGGAATTTTAGGTATTTGGATCCAGGAAAATTGGAGCAGGAAAGAAAGGAAAAGTCTTTTATCAATTTGGAGAATTAAAAGTTTATTTTATGAACATATTTTTGGTGTCTTTAATTTGTTGCCTTATTTTGTTACCTAATCGTATAATGATGTGAACTTATCTAGATAAAATCCAAGCATCGTATTTTAAATTTGTTTTCTACATTTAAATTGCACGTTCATCTTTAAGAATGTCAAAAAATATCTCAACAAAAAAGGTTTTTTTTTATACCTTTACTAATTCTTTGTTTTACTTTTTTGTAAACACTTTATTTTTCTTAAATTTCATCACACTCCATACGATTTGCAGATAAAATTCCTGAAGACAAAAGAAGGCACGGCGATGGTCCAGATGGGCGACGGCGTGTCCGTCGAGCGATGTGTACAGAACCTTAACAACGTCACCGTCGGGGACTACACGTTGACGCTGGCGTGAGTATAGAAATAAATATTAGTAAAAATAAGGTATTAATAGATAAGGTTGCTGCCCTTGCATGCCCGTGTCTGCTATGCCAGAGGTCGTGGGTTCGATTCCCACCCAGGACAAATGTTTGTGTGAAAACGGTCGGCACGGTCATTTGGTCTGTGTCTAGGTTCATCAATTGTTTAGTACTCATAACACAAGTTACTCTCGTATACTTAATTTGAGACTAGATGGCGTTGTGGGAATGTTCGAATATAGAGCATTCATAATGACTTCATTAGATCATTAGTTTGAATATATGGACATGTTGCTTCATTTTATCTTCGTTGAAAGCGTAATTCATTCGGAAGTACTTTTGGACACGCTTACAAAGATAACAGGAACGTGACTTAAAAAAATAACTAATGAGAAATTTTTTGTTCCAGTTTCTCAAAACAGGCGTACCTATCGGAGGTGATGAACCCGTACCCGCTTCCCGACAAGAGCCCCTCGTTTAAGGACTACGTCGGCAACAAGAATAACCGCTTCCTCACGCCCGCCTCTATACACAAGAACAGAATACAGCCGCCTTCTAAGGTATGTATTAAACAAACAACGAAAATTCCTTTAGACCTCTATAAGTCTACAATAATGATTTATATCAAGCACTACTGCTGTGAATACGGTATTAGGTTGGCATTCAGGGTCGTGCCGAAAATAGTTTCATACTTGTTTTTTTTATTAAGAAGTACTGAGAAGAATTCGGGGTCAGAAATAGCCGCATTTAATTCAACCTCTATACCTAAGCATTTATCGCCATCTGTCATGACTAACCAGCCATACTATTGGGCACTCTGGTATGTCTGAAGAAGTCCCCGCTTCTCCCGGGGGTACATCTTGGTGCTTGCGCTGCCATGCACCGACACAAAAACGCGGATGACGTAGCACAGCGGTTGAGGTTTAGTCAGTAAGAGTCTGACACTACCCGCGGCTACCCCCGGGGTCGCGGGTGTCCATGAGGATTCCCCCGCTTTACAAAAAAGAGGAGCATACGTCTTGCACCATGTTACTTATTGTATATTTTACAAGTTACACAATTCAAAGTCAAATGTCTGTCGTGGTCTATTTTTTCCCTTCGTATAAGCCTGTTATTTATTGACTGTTGTGGTGTAGGTGCTGCACTTCTTCAACACGCCGCCGGACGTGTCGGACGAGCAGCTGCTGCAGGTGTTCAAGGACTACGGCGTCACGCCGCCGCACACCATCTCCAAGTTCCCGCTCAAGAGCGAGAGGTCAGTCATACACCTATAGGAGTGAAGAGTGAAGAAACAACATTTTACACCTATAGCTAGGAGTGAAGAGAGAAGAAAACATTTTAAGAAATTACCTTAGTTGGGATTCGCAACTAACCGATACTTTTCAGGGTTCTGTACCCAAAGGGTAAAACGGAACCCTATTACTAAGCCTCCGCTGGCTGCCTGTCTCCAGGCTGTATCTCATAAACCCCATAAGGCGCATTTTCTATTATAGATGATAGTACGGAACCCTTCGTGAGCGAGTCAGACTCACACTTAGCCGGTTTTGTTTTATCATTGCAATCTGTTGCTGTTGTGTCCCAAATCAATCAAAATTTCTTGCCAAAATTTTTTTTTTAGACTTCAAACGGGACTTATTCGCGATATGGAACGATATTGCTTTTCTCCCGACGTTTCGATCGAGTTGCACCGACCGTGGTCACGGGTGGACTTAAAATCGTTTCTTACCTAAACCTTACATATAGATTTCGGGCATATTAAAAATATGATGGTACGCAAATTGCAGATCATCGTCGGGCCTGATGGAGTTCCAGAACATCTCGCAGTCGGTGATGGCGATAATGGCGTGCAACCACGCGACTATACAGCATCCAGGTAATGATAACATCTTATATTAGACCCTGATTGGCTATATATAGATAGATAGAATATTCTCTATTGCACACCACATGAAAAACAGATTTGACAAAAGTAAAAGTTACATGGTGCCACAATGGGCAGTCTTATCGCTAAGAGCGATCATCGAGAATGATGATGATAATTATCATTCCCCTGCCCTTATCCCAATTTGTTTGGGGTCGACACAGCATGTCTTCTGCTTCCACACGTTCCTATCTATCTCTAAGCAAATTATTATTTTTGTTCCCCTAAAGCATTTGATCAAAATCGGTGTCACCCAGCCCCAACTATGTACCTTTAATTCATGAATTTCCTAATCCTAATTCAATTCTTGTAGCGATATTTTACATGTTATTTATTAGACTTTGATTATTATTTTCAGTGTTCGAACTGAACAGTTTAGCAAAGGTTTAGATTCCCACTCTCATCATGTATTAGAATAATAATTTTGCAAATTTTCAGAGTCAAGAATTTCTAATGTTGAAAAAATTATACTATGTGGATGTCCATTGGTCCAACCATACTAATACATGTAACCGACTATTTCAGGTGCAAAATTCCCGTTCGTAATGAAGCTATGCTTCTCTTCGTCACGGCAAATCGGCCAGGGCAAGGGCCAGAACCAGAACAAGAGCCAAAACCAGAACCAGGATCAAAACAACCAGAGACAAGGCCAAAACAACGGGATGGCCGAACACGAATACTAGTAAGATTAATAAATTCATAAATGTATAAAAAAAAAACAAAGATATATCGAGTGATTTAAAAGACATGTACATTTTTTTTAAAGGTGACGGACCAATGTTATGTCGGATTGATATTTTAAATGGCAACCCAGAGGATTGTCGGATCTGTGCATTATAGTTTTTTTTTTGTTGTTGGCAAGCCAAAGATTAAGTGTTACCAGTTACAGGTTAAGTTTTTCGGTTGTTCTGTAGTTTACGCCGATTTCTGCACAATTCTAGTTAGGCAAATTAAATAGTAAATGTTTATAACTTTATGTCGTTACTTCCCTCGTTTTACTTAAAACTATGTCTGATTTTAAACTATATTTAAACCTGTTGTTAAAACATTTTCATACTAAAGAAACGTGGCAACAACAGATTTAAACATAAAAAAATAGACATATTTTTTGTAAAACAACATTTTTGGCATTTTTTTAGTTTTACATATCGGCCTACTGTTAATCCTTCAAAATTTTCGTTTTTTTTTTGTTCTAGTCAAAATTTTCTCGCATTAACTTTCAGACTGAAACTTGAGGGTTTTTTTATTAATTTCCTATCGAGTCTCGTTTCAGCCTTCGATAGTAGGGACCATAGATTTTAATATTGATCATCTCTATATTTGCTTATTTACTGCGTTCAGGCAGGTCGGATTATTTGACAACTCTTTTCGAGCGCGCAAAAAGTATTTATGACAACGGTTTTCAACAAAATATCAGTGTACAAATAATAATAATATGGGACTTCTAGCAAATATCAAGTTCTAACTGCCTTTGTAAAACAAATTAATATATGGCTTAGCAGTTTAAATGCTATTTTTATCGATTTATCGTAAAACAATCGATAAACCGAAAAAAAAAACCGATCGGACCTTGAATCGATTGAAAATAATTTATTAAATATTGGTTATTCCCAACAGTATCAAATATTATTAAGGGGTACAAATTGCCCTAGTCTTGTGCGCAAAGGTTCACAGGGTTATATTTTTCATCGATTTCAACCTGTCTGAACTCATAATACATTTTACTACGAACGCTTTACTCGATTTGATGTAAAATATAATTTTTAAAGCAAAAATATAGAGATATCAGCTTATATACAGTCTTCGCGGTTGGAATATAGCAACATGGCAACACCATTCAATATTATAGATTTTACTTAAATTATACCTAAAGGATTATGTAAGAAAAGATTCCTAAAAAGATTTCCAAATTCAATTCAAATCCTTCATTTAAAATAATATTCTTTAACTAGAAGTGCTGTCAAATAGTTTTATTTGTATTTAATTATTATTTGCTTTGCCAACTATTCTTCAAAACAGTCTTTAAAATCTGTTTCTACAAACTTAATTCAATTTGAGTATAGCAAATTTAAATCATTTATGGTAACACCGAATGTTATACAAATGTTGCTATATTTTAACCTAAAAATTATTTTGATGAAAATATTCTCTCTATTCTTATAGTAAAATGTGTACACATAATTTCCTAAAAGATAATTTTAACGATTTTCTAATGAAAAAAACTTTCTACCTATAAAAATCTTTGACAAAAATTTGAAATGTTTCCTAAAAATCTTTAATTTTGTTTTTCTCCAAATAACCCGCTTTTCGTTCCTTGACTTGAATAAGCCAAAAATTAAGCCAAAGTCTATTGAAAAAGTTAGAATTTTAATATATATACATATGTATAGAAAACACTGTTGTATGTACATATTTGAGTGCTGTTAAAAATATTTTGCATCGGTCCACTGTTGGGCAAAATGTTGGGGAAAGTTTTTGAATGGCACTAAACCATTATTTTTAGTTAAACTTTTCAAATAATTAGTAGTTAAGTTTTCTCAGACATTTGTCCAACAGTTATAATTATTGTTAAAAAAGTACAATCGAGTACTTAAGTGTCATGTTCAATATAAAAAAAACGTAATAATAATAAATGAATGGTATAAAAGGCAGCGTTAAATGTTTAAGAAATTCTAATTAGTTTATTTCTAAATGACATGTGTTCGCGCGATATTTAATTTTCAAGTTATTTAATATCGAAATGTCTTAATGTTTTTGTGTATTTAACAACACTTTGCTTATCCTGACATAACAGGACAATCATTAAAATAACTTCAGCCATGTCACCATTCTGTCTCAAAAGAACTAAAAAAAATGAAAACGAAACTTACATTCAATTTGACCTTACATTAGTAGGAAAATGTTATACCAAATTACAAAAAAAAAACTACTTTTATTCAGGATAAGCAAAGAACCGTGTATTCCGGTTTTCAAGACTTACACAAATAGTTAGATCTCGCGCAAACAGTATTAAATATATATAAAACTTATATATCTATGGAGGAATGACATATCTTATGTGGATAATAATGGCATAAATACATGCTATGTCAATTTAAAAGCTATATAAAATATGTAGATATGTATAAGTGTATCTAATGTACATTCGTGCACAACATGACATTTTGTGTGTGAACACAATGCTTTTAAGCTTATTATAGATTTGTACTTAAAATATGCTGAAATTAGAATTGTAGAGTAAAAATAAATATTGTTAAGTAAGCGTGTTGTGCTCGACTGTACCGTCGCTTGACCGATCGGTAAATGTCAATTTGTTTAAAGAAATTGTAGACGACGTCCGTTTGTGTAAAATCGCTTCGAAACATATCACAGTGACAAATAAATAAATAATTAGAAAGATGTATAAAAAAAAACACTAAATGTTAGATACATGTCTTTTTCACTAGTCACGAGTTTTTGCTGTATTTTTAAATTTTCCCTTTTTATTTTTCTTTCTTCTTTTTTTTACCTTTTTCTACTCATTTGGTAACAGTACATACGATTAGGTACTAGACATGTCGTGGTTTGACCTTAAAATGGGATTGTTTTTAAAAAAACACTAACTTGACTTATTGTATTTTCGTGTTTCGAATAAATAAAAAATAATCCTATAATTTTTCGGTCGAAACTGTAAGTTCGTTACATTCAATACTCACATGGAAATATTTGCTTCTAGCTAACGGCGTTGACGTGGAGCACACACACACACATATCAAGACGGACGGCAACACACACACACACAGGCACACGACGAGTGCTGGGAGACGCTATAGCGAAACACTCACCTCCACATACACATAGACAAACATATTACTATTATATGATACTAGTTACCATAAAACAATTCAAATATCCACATGTGGGAGGTGATTTTTTCGCTCTAGCAACATTTTTGAATAATTCCTTATTTTTACAATTTGTGATCTAGATCACTCTTATAAAGACATTAACAGTTAGTTTTTTTAATATAATTTTAGACACAGTAACATGATTTTTTTTCATATTATTACACATTATTACATTTCCATTTTTTTTCTTTGTTTTCTTTTTGATTTAGTCTGGAGCGATGCTCCGTGAATGCATCTTGCATTTTGTTTATGGACTTAGCGGTTTAGGTATCGATTAAGTAATATTCCCATTTAATTTGATTAATTAGTTTTTAGTTACTTATTATTTTTCGTGCCTTTTTCAAACTCAAAAAACATTGACATTGACAAATTTGTGAAGAGTTTTGAAGGCGGCACTGTTTCCCGTTTTAAGTGAGGATTTTTTAGTAAAAAAATGATATTAGTTTGTGAGTAATGTTGAAAAGTACTTAGTTTTTTCTTTCTTGTTCCCTTAGTGGCGCGCAAAAACGGACTTGGAAAGTAAAGTCCGCGCGTATTTGTAATTTATCTAAAACTTGGTTAATTTGTAAACGTGACAGTTGTGAAATGTACAAGAAATAAAGAAACTGAGGTATATTATAGAAAAAGATTGTTTTATTTTTGGTTTTTAATAGACCACGCTTGTGTGCTTGTTTCTTATGTTCGCACCATTTGTTGAGTAGCGGCGATCTATCGACCATTTTAAAATGTTTTAAGAACCAAAAGTATCTAAATGTAAGAAATAGTTTAGCACTCTTTAGGTTAGTAGTAAGTGTCATTGCAATGTCAATTATATTCGATTAGTGAAAAAAAAACAGTAAAGATTTTCTAAAAAATTTCTTAAAAAATATAGCGATGATTCGACTTAACTTTGAGTAATAAGCCTTGCACAAGGATTAGGATAAGGTCAGATTGAGACACCATAGTCGCGCTGTTTTTAAAAAAACTTTTTGTTTTGTGTCTAGACATAGATGTTTGTATGGTGTGACCTTTGTGGTAGCGTGTCTATATTACTGTTTATGGATAGAACACTAAGATTCCTTTACCTTGTCTATGCCTTTCCTAGAACAATTAATAATGTCAAATTACATAAACAGTGTTATAGTCAGCATTCGACTAGTCCTTAATATAGCTGAAGTAAATGTAATCAGGTAAATAGATGCATATCTTTTTCTCTAGAGATATTTTCGAATGGAAAACCTAAATGTTCTAGTGGTTAGGACTTCGATGTCGTGGTAGCTTACATATTTTGTGTTGAATGTACAGAGAATATATTAATATTGTTTCACATGTCAATTGATTCATATTGTTGTGTAATACTGACTTGATGACACTATCCTACTCAGACGCAAACACTCGTTTGGATATTAAAATTGATTGGAAAATATATATTTAAGATACACATTTGAATTTGTAGATCAGTTTTAATGTTTGAACGTAATGCTGCACGATGCTTACTACACAAGAAACAGCACCGTGGCACATGAGGATATTGTATTTTCTTTTCATTTTAGCCTACATTTTATTGGTATTAGGACTTGTAGTAACATGATAAACATTAAAATACATGTCAACACAAACAAATTCTTTCATTTCTTACACAACCACTGCAGAGACATTGATACAAGTTTTACGAAGACAGAATTCCAGAAATAAGTTTGAAAATATGTGAAAATGTAAGTAATTTTAGTTTTGTAAAAAACCTGGTTTTGAATGGGAACCCTGTGTGATTGCTACGCTCTACAGAATAATGCCAAACTACAATGCTTAGTTACTAATAAATGTTTCCAGTTTTTGTCTATTAAACAGATTAATAAATAATTATAAAAGCTAAAAGAGACAGTTTGAACTTTTTAATATTTTAAAATCATCGTTAATTTAAAATTGTATTCGTAAAACTTGTGTCGGCGACTGTACAACCTACTTACCCACATGCCTTTCATAACAATGCTTATTTACTTTAAAAACCCTTTGATTTAAAACCTGTACTACATACTGAGCAAATTGTTAGTACATTTCTTAACACGCCTTGTCAATTAAATTACTAAATAAAAAAAGCTATTTTCAATAAAAATTTACTAACAAAATCTCCTTGGTACCTTTACATTTTCTCCCCAAAATCAGGGAGATTTTTCTTACCTTGCAATGTTTTACAAGCCTAGTCAATTCTACCCAAGATATATAAAACTAATTTAAATTTCTGTATAAAGTATGAAATTGCTCAATTTCACTTACAAAATGGTAAAATATCTTTATATTAAGCTAAATACACTGTTACGCGGTTAACATACTTAGCTTACGCTGACACATGGGAGAAGACAAGTACTGCAACAGTTTTACTATAATAAATTAAACTTTACAATATCTTTTTTTTTGTTTATACATTTTTTTTTCTGAAGTAAAAAATCCTTTTCTACATTTATCTTACTCCTCAAGATTAGGGGATATCATTTTATGTCATAATTACCACGTAATGTATAGTCCTGGATATTATACTGAATGTATAGGTACATATGTGGTTTTAACTCCTAAACTATGCGAAAACTAAGTGTAAATATAATTATAACAGTTTCTTTATAAGAGATACATTGCGAAAAAATATAAAAGAAACTAAAGACAAGACAATTTGATAAACATATAAACTATGAAATTAAAACTGATGCAGTAACACACTTGTAACGTAACCTATTTATGTCACAAAAATGCATTTCAAAATTTTGCACTACACAAAATATAATTAAAATTAAATGTATAAATATTTTAAATATGGCAAGACATTTGTTGATATGTAAATAATTAGTAAGTTTATTGTTTTAATAAAATCTCAAATCTTTAGGTTTTATTGTACATTATTTAGATTATCAAAAAATAATTATTATAGAAAAGCTGCACTTGAGACGCAAAAATGTAAAATTGTATAGAAAAAAATAAATAATGTTTTTGATTAAGCGTGTTATTTATTTTATTATCTATTAACCGTTTACAACGATAGCACGAGAATTCAAGAACATAAGATTCCTGGTTTATTAAAGGAGAAGCGAAATCGACAAGAAAAAATAAATAAAGTAAGTATAGCATTCGATAGTATCGCCATGCAATAGTAAGTAACAATAGTCGAACTTGACTGCACGGATAGCCGAGTGGTACAGGTCACCACGCCAATTACCGCTGCTGTACGCGACGTGACGCCGGTTCGATCCCCGCGTAGGACAAGAATTTGTACGATCCACAAAGGCTTGTTCTGAATCTGGGTGTCTTTGTGCATGTGAATTGAATGTAAGGATTAAATACCTTAATGCGGGAGCCATTTTGTTTAAAGAAAAAGATAAATTTACTCGCAAATACGTCTACGGCAACCGTTACGACAGCGGACGGCAGTTATTGTTAAAATGTCGACTGTAATAAAATTGCTGTTACCTCTGCCGCTGGGAGCGTGCCGCTCGTGAGTAAGAGCCTTTAGGTGTATTTTTGGGGTGTAGTTCGGTTTGCCATCCTTGCCAATGGCAATTTGGCACGTGGGTTCAATCCCCACATGCGACAAGCATTTTGCAATTTTGTTGCCATGATTGGTAAATTATCGCGTTACAATAGTTCAACTTTCAATTACAAGTTATTCAACAAATCAAATTGTATAAAGAATTATGCAATTAAGGTAACGTAGGGTTATAAACTAGTTCTAACATAGTATTGTGAAACGCATAGGTATAATATCCAACAGTATTATGAAACACTTATCTCTACCAATAATATAGGTACAACTTACGAAATACGTTTTCGAAGTCTAAAAAGTGTTATTGTGAAATCTTTATCAATCAAGTATAATAGTCTTGATTAATTTAAGTAAAGAAGCAAAATTCAAATATCTAAAATGCTGTTGTTGCTTTTGACAGAACACGATTCAAGTTCATTCAAGTAAATAGTTTAAAACTCGATAATTTCCCGCCATTTTATGTGCCACAGAATAAGAATTGAAAATATAAAAAAAAAACCTATATCCTATGCGTTTCCATACAATCAATGAGGCTTAATTGTACTGATGAACACGAATACCGTATATTAATATGTGAAAGAGAATTGAGTACCGATTTCAAAGTAAAAGTACAATTTTCATGACAGTATGGGATAGTTGCCTTTTGAGCCTTACATGATCGTAGAACCGTCCGTCACTATAAGGCCACCATGGTCGACGGTTTTGGCGTTTATACTAATTCTTTACTAGATATTCTGTGGATGTTATCACTGTGGACGAATAAAGTGAACTTGTGGACTAGTGAAGCTTATTAGTAGATATAATTCGTGTTAACAATTAAAAGTAAATGATTAAATATCTGCTCTTTTCTTTCTTATTAATATCTCAACCTTGAAGAAACTACTTATAAATCACTACTTATAAATAAATGTTATTATTCGATTCAAGATTTTTTGAATGATGATAGTTTGTAATAATGATATACTTTTTCAAATTAAGTAATTAAAATAATAATAATGCAATTATTGCCTTCCCTTAATTTTTTTGTTTCTATTGTATAAACTGTTGTATTTATTGTACTGTGTAAGCTGTTTGATTTTTTAATTTTTATTTTTCTTTTGCATGCCGTAAGGTAGAATGTGTTGGAACTCCTTTGCAATATGTTAACATCTTATTTTGTACACAATGTGTACAAAATAAGATGTTATGTCATATTCTCTGCAAAATAAATGATTTGATTTGATTGATTTGAGAAATCGTATAGTTATGACATCATTTTGAATATTGGCCCAATGAGAAATGGCTATAAATCAAAGTGTGTAGTGTGCTATAAATCTCTTTAGTTCAAGAATGTAGCTAAATTATTTAATTGTTATTGAAACAAGTGTAACATAACGCCATTAAAACGTTTTCATTACATTCTCCTTGAATATGAGCAACAAAATATATCGTAGCGAAGAACAGGCTGGCCGGAAACATAAGCAAAGCGCCTCTAGCGGTGACAATCGAAACCACAAATTATTAAAAACGTAATGGTGGCTGCTTGTGGACTATTCCATTGCTGACAACATATTTGTAAAACCGTATGAAAACCTTCAAAAACTAATAAATACCCGAAGATTGAAAAAATCGGCCAGGTATGTCGATTTTACTGTGTTTTTAGCTGTTTTTCGATATTCCAACGTGATTTAGATTACTAGGGCATCAAAATGGCTGCCCTAAGATGAGAAATAGCTTAGCAGATTATTCGCTGGCGTATTGATAATGTTTTTTCGTGTATGGTGGCAGTATTTTTGAAATTATTGGTAACTGATAACGATGTAAACATTGATAAACTTCTGTGATAACAAATAATATCACGATTTTCTATTTTTTTCTTTTTAATTACATAAGAGAAATGATTTTCTGTTAGTTGTGATTTAAGTTAAATACTACATCGACGAGACTTACTCTTTATAATTGCTACCAGATTTGCCGTAAAAGTTAATAATTATAATTTCTTAGGTAACACAATTTTATTCAGGTTTGTAACTACAGAACACTAGCCACAAACCTGAATTATTTTTTTTCTAAAATAGTTCGTGAAGTTAGTTGAAGATAAGTTCTTTATATTATTATAACAATTAAAGATTTTATTAAAACAAAAACTGTGGGAATCTTGTCTTTGATATGGTTGATTGCAATTAGAACTAATAATTTAAATTAGCACTAAAATTGGAACAACACGTAGCACAAAATACTTATTAAAAAATATTACATAGGTACATTAAAAATGTCTTATGACTATTATCTTTTTAGACTTGAGTTGTTCTTTTAAACTATTCTACTTTACTTAAATAGTTTAATATAGCTGCCTCTGCCAATTGTTAAAAACTATCATTTGAATCTAAAACTAAAAATGTTTTCACAAAACAATATATTTTATTCTGAAATCTTATAGGTTTTTCCTATGTTATTGAGCACAGTAATGTATAACTCAGCCTCTTGCAAACATCTATGCATCTGCAATTCATTTTATATTTCATACAATCATTTGCCTCCGGTTTCATATTTGTTATTATAGAAAATGTAGCCTATGCTTTCTTAAGGCTCAAATGTAGGTATATAAAATGAATATTGTTTAAGTGGTTTAGCCAGGATAGTTTTATGGACGGATAGACAAATATACATTTACTTAATTATGTAATATTAGCTGTTACCTGCAACTTTGCCTACGCGACTTTGTCAGTTATAGCCAGAAAAATATTAGCTTTACATTTAAATTACCGTTCTCTGACACAGTCGGTAAAAAAGTAGCCTATCAGTTAATATAGGGTATCGGCTTACTACACACCAAATTACAACAAAATTGATACAGCAGTTTGAGTGTCGAAGAGTAACAAATGTCTCCATGCTCATAAAGTTTCACCTTTATAATATTAGTAGGATTGATGTTTGTGTTTTGTGTATCCCAATGCATAGGTTAAAGTTTTGGCCAGCACTGGGACACAAAAAGCTAAAAATAGTTTTTGAGAAGTAACATATCAATAAATACCAAGCCAGTTTTTACTGTTAAATGCTCTGACAATTTGATTAAGGATAAACACAGACAATGTAGTAATATATGATTGTACATATTTCCAGCATGAAT
>OW796116.1:8474114-8703842 GCA_941860345.1 Chrysodeixis includens | reverse complement strand
ATACTAGTGTACAAAATCGTGAGCAACAGTTCGCAATTTCATACACGAAAAAAAAACTGGGTATCGAATGTTGACCGATTCACAGACCTTACTGTATAAGCAAGTAAAATTTCATAAAAATAGGTCAAACCGTTTTGGAGAACGCGATTCGCGATTGAACCATTTCACCATATTCGCGATTGGTCCAACATAAAGGTATTTCCAAAATTACTTTAAAAACTAAATTACATTTTTGTGTACAAATATCGTACTATAATTATTCATAATCATATTAGGTCACCCGGGGAAAGTGTTTTCGCATTATAGTATGTATGAACTTGTAATATAATCTTTTTGGCTATAGTATTTGTATCTGACTGGTTTTGGTATAATTGAAAGTAAATAAGTTAAAATTTTAAAGAACATAATTCCAAATTCTAATTTTATTAGAGAGAGAAAGATTTTATTATAAGTTCATACTATAATGCGAAATGACTTTTTCCCTGACCTATTATTTTAAGCCATATATCGTGCTTCAAAATCCCACCAGTTAGTAGTTTTGTGTATAATTTCGGAAACATTAGACATTGCCATTTTGGGACAATGGCGAATTGGAACAATCGCGCCTAAAGAATTCTTTTTAGTGTTTGGGCTTCAAGTTTCCCGTAAATATGTTTTCGGTACGAGTATTTTATATATGAAATATCTATGTTTATGTTTAATCAGTGTGTGTGTCTGTGTGTCATCGGTTGAGCGCGACCCAGCCGTTGTTCCCGTCGGGGAGCTTGATCTGTATGAGCCGCACCATGCCGCCGTTCTCGTCGTTGGCTACGATCTGAAACAAGTTCATAGGTTAATTAATTTTATTGCTGTACCTATTTTTATTTTTAAAACGTGTTGCACCGACCCCAAGTAAAATGGGATGAGGGTAGGAAGATGGTGGTGATGATGCTGTACCTATTTTTTGTTCCTCTTCCTAAATCTGCATAAACATCCTCGGGGGAGGAAGTGTGTAGTGTTAGACTGTTACTGACTAAACCTGAACCCTAGTACCCTGAGTAGTCTTCCGCATTTGGTCAGTGCGAGGCAATGTACAGCAAATTATCACACACTGACCCGTTGGTCTAGTGGGTAGTGACCCTAACTGCTAACGCCATCTACTCTCAAACTAAGCTGAGCTTGTATTATGATTACTAGATAACTGATTAACATACTTATATACTACTAAATACGTATACATATAATAGATAAATTACACCCAGACACAGAACAAGTGATCATGCTCATCACACAAACTTTAAACCAGTGTGGGAATCGAACCCACGACCTCTGGTATAGCAGTCAGAGCCTCTAACCACTATTCCAACAGGCCCGTCAGATTCTCAGCTCACTGTCTCGTTGGTGTTAATTTGGTATAATCACTAACCTCTGTCTGGTCTCCTAGCTGATCAGCATCAACCGCTTCTAGAATCGTGCCGTCTGCACGATCTATGTTATCTGAAAGGAAAACACAACAATGAAAGTATAAAAACATATACTGATTTCTTTAAGTTTTTTTTCCTTATTTAAAAATTGCCTTGTCCAACTGTGGGTAGTGGGCAAAATTTAAACTAGTTCTACTGTAGGACAAGTGGGATTTCTTTTTCCCAATGAAAATATTTAGACCTACGGCAGAACTAGTGGGAATGAACCATTATTACTACTATTACTATTATTATCAATCTCTTTATGAGATTTTGAGAGATGAAAGAAGTAGTCTAGGTTTCTTTATTCTTAAATAAAGTTAAAACTTACGTATTGTCAATAACGTGGGATCCTCACTGTCTTGTATTAGATTCAATGTCGTTTTCTCTGTAACAAGAAAACAAAATAAATATTAAACACATGCTCCAAATAAAATTTCTCGAAGTAAAAAATATCTTTACTAAAAAAGTTTTGTGCCAATATCATTTTAACAGCGATATAACAATACTTTTGTTCCCAAATTGCTTTTGAAAGTTAGATAATTTTGGCAAAGATTACAAATTCTTTTATTTAGAACTTACCATCTTGTAAAATAATCTTTTTATCTTCTGTGATGTAAAGTTTTGTTCCTTCTATAGCCGTTTCAGTTTCTGATTTAACTGCAAAAGAAATGGTTTAAATGTTACATTGAAAAACTTTAAAAATATAACCAGGTTTTGGTTAGATTAGATTGGTTTTGGTTAGATTTTAATAAGTAGTAAAGCAATTTTATGCATTAAAATTACATGTGAACAAAAAAATGTAATTAGGCGTAAAATCTGATCTTATTCAAGTCTTATGCAAAAGGGCAAACTCGGGAGAAACGACAGGACGGAACTAGTCAAAAATGAAATCTACTCACCAACAGATTTAACACTATTTTCCAGTTCACTTGCTTCAAATATCTGAAAACGAAAAGAAATATTGTTGAAAATACAAGTATTCACTAATAACACAGTACAATGTGTGACAGGATCTATACTAAACAAAAATGTATAATACCAACTATAAGTAAATATGTAAAATATATAATTATGAAGACTTGTCAGGTAAATTATTTTAATTTACTCAAACTAATCATCTTACTACCAAATGATCACCCAAATCGCTGATCACTAAAGATGATCAGTTAATATCTTAATCAGTTACCAAATATACTCACCGCATCAAATTTGCTAGTAGGTTTCGCTTCCACATACTGAACTTCAGGCTGTGTTACACTCTGAAATTATAAATATAGACAGGTTTTAAAATCCGTTATTTTATACATATGAATACCAAATATTTGTTTATATATTTGTAGGGCCTAATCTCAGGATTTACTGAACGAATTTAGAAAATTCTTTTATTAATAAAAAGCTTGGTTTATTATACATATACACATAGTAATATAAACATAGACATTTATTTGAGAGTGAGAGTGTTTTATAGGATTATATTTTTTATTAGCTGACCATGCAGACTTCGTACTGCCGCAATCGATAAAAAAAAAAAAAAAAAGTTTTGTATAGGAAAAAGAAAATGGCTGTTTTTAGGGTTTGCCCGGCAATTATTCGATTTTTTTTTCACATTTTAAACTTTTCCTTGACCTCCACGAACATTTCAAGACCAAGATAAGATAAATCCGTTCAGCCGTTCTTGAGTATCGAGACTAACGAACAACAATTGATTTAAATATAATGGATAATACTTACATTTTCTGATACCTTTATAACTCTTGGTTGATTGACTACTATAGACTCAGCTAAATGACCCTGTGAAAATGAAACGATATTACGTTAAAAAGAGTATTGTATTTATAAAACTAGGTGTTGCCCGCGATTTTGTACGCTAAGCAAAAAATAAATCACAAAAATAACATGGGAATGGGTACAATCACACAAATATTTGTCCTGTATGGGAATCGAACCCACGACCTCTGGTATAGCGGTCAGGGCCACTAACCACTAGACCAACAGGCTTGTCTAAAAACAAGGCCTGTACCCAACAGTGGGAGATATTAAGTTGGTATGTTGGTGAGTTGAGTGTGACTTGCGAGATGACGTCAGATAGGAACGTGTGGAAGAAGACATATTGCGCCGACAGCAAATAACAATTGGGATAAGGGCAGGGGAATGATGATCAGCCAGGGTCACGCAGAGCAAGCGCGAGCGATCCCGTGACACTGGCTTAGGTAGTAGAAGGAGTCCGGGGTGTTTTTAGTCGGTGGGAGTCCGACATATCCCCACACCGTGCCCTCGGCGTGGGTTAAAGGCATTAGCTTGTCACCCAGAAAAAAATAAAAGCCTTTTACCCTATAACAGTGGGTGATGCTAAGTTATAAATCGTCTGTGATGGATGTTAAAGGCCAGTGATGTTGGTATATACTCACACTGGTGTTCATATGCGCGTAGAGCAGTTGCTTGCGCATGTAGCCGGCGCCACAGGCCACGCACTCGTAGGGCTTCTTGTCCGAGTGCACGAAGCGGTGCGTGTTGCTATGTTGCTATGTTGGTATATACTCACACTGGTGTTCATATGCGCGTAGAGCAGTTGCTTGCGCATGTAGCCGGCGCCACAGGCCACGCACTCGTAGGGCTTCTTGTCCGAGTGCACGAAGCGGTGCGTGTTGCTATGTTGCTATGTTGGTATATACTCACACTGGTGTTCATATGCGCGTAGAGCAGTTGCTTGCGCATGTAGCCGGCGCCACAGGCCACGCACTCGTAGGGCTTCTTGTCCGAGTGCACGAAGCGGTGCGTGTTGCTATGTTGCTATGTTGGTATATACTCACACTGGTGTTCATATGCGCGTAGAGCAGTTGCTTGCGCATGTAGCCGGCGCCACAGGCCACGCACTCGTAGGGCTTCTTGTCCGAGTGCACGAAGCGGTGCGTGTTGCTATGTTGCTATGTTGGTATATACTCACACTGGTGTTCATATGCGCGTAGAGCAGTTGCTTGCGCATGTAGCCGGCGCCACAGGCCACGCACTCGTAGGGCTTCTTGTCCGAGTGCACGAAGCGGTGCGTGTTGCTATGTTGCTATGTTGGTATATACTCACACTGGTGTTCATATGCGCGTAGAGCAGTTGCTTGCGCATGTAGCCGGCGCCACAGGCCACGCACTCGTAGGGCTTCTTGTCCGAGTGCACGAAGCGGTGCGTGTTGCTATGTTGCTATGTTGGTATATACTCACACTGGTGTTCATATGCGCGTAGAGCAGTTGCTTGCGCATGTAGCCGGCGCCACAGGCCACGCACTCGTAGGGCTTCTTGTCCGAGTGCACGAAGCGGTGCGTGTTGCTATGTTTGCTATGTTGGTATATACTCACACTGGTGTTCATATGCGCGTAGAGCAGTTGCTTGCGCATGTAGCCGGCGCCACAGGCCACGCACTCGTAGGGCTTCTTGTCCGAGTGCACGAAGCGGTGCGTGTTGCTATGTTGCTATGTTGGTATATACTCACACTGGTGTTCATATGCGCGTAGAGCAGTTGCTTGCGCATGTAGCCGGCGCCACAGGCCACGCACTCGTAGGGCTTCTTGTCCGAGTGCACGAAGCGGTGCGTGTTGCTATGTTGCTATGTTGGTATATACTCACACTGGTGTTCATATGCGCGTAGAGCAGTTGCTTGCGCATGTAGCCGGCGCCACAGGCCACGCACTCGTAGGGCTTCTTGTCCGAGTGCACGAAGCGGTGCGTGTTGCTATGTTGCTATGTTGGTATATACTCACACTGGTGTTCATATGCGCGTAGAGCAGTTGCTTGCGCATGTAGCCGGCGCCACAGGCCACGCACTCGTAGGGCTTCTTGTCCGAGTGCACGAAGCGGTGCGTGTTGCTATGTTGCTATGTTGGTATATACTCACACTGGTGTTCATATGCGCGTAGAGCAGTTGCTTGCGCATGTAGCCGGCGCCACAGGCCACGCACTCGTAGGGCTTCTTGTCCGAGTGCACGAAGCGGTGCGTGTTGCTATGTTGCTATGTTGGTATATACTCACACTGGTGTTCATATGCGCGTAGAGCAGTTGCTTGCGCATGTAGCCGGCGCCACAGGCCACGCACTCGTAGGGCTTCTTGTCCGAGTGCACGAAGCGGTGCGTGTTGCTATGTTGCTATGTTGGTATATACTCACACTGGTGTTCATATGCGCGTAGAGCAGTTGCTTGCGCATGTAGCCGGCGCCACAGGCCACGCACTCGTAGGGCTTCTTGTCCGAGTGCACGAAGCGGTGCGTGTTGCTATGTTGCTATGTTGGTATATACTCACACTGGTGTTCATATGCGCGTAGAGCAGTTGCTTGCGCATGTAGCCGGCGCCACAGGCCACGCACTCGTAGGGCTTCTTGTCCGAGTGCACGAAGCGGTGCGTGTTGCTATGTTGCTATGTTGGTATATACTCACACTGGTGTTCATATGCGCGTAGAGCAGTTGCTTGCGCATGTAGCCGGCGCCACAGGCCACGCACTCGTAGGGCTTCTTGTCCGAGTGCACGAAGCGGTGCGTGTTGCTATGTTGCTATGTTGGTATATACTCACACTGGTGTTCATATGCGCGTAGAGCAGTTGCTTGCGCATGTAGCCGGCGCCACAGGCCACGCACTCGTAGGGCTTCTTGTCCGAGTGCACGAAGCGGTGCGTGTTGCTATGTTGCTATGTTGGTATATACTCACACTGGTGTTCATATGCGCGTAGAGCAGTTGCTTGCGCATGTAGCCGGCGCCACAGGCCACGCACTCGTAGGGCTTCTTGTCCGAGTGCACGAAGCGGTGCGTGTTGCTATGTTGCTATGTTGGTATATACTCACACTGGTGTTCATATGCGCGTAGAGCAGTTGCTTGCGCATGTAGCCGGCGCCACAGGCCACGCACTCGTAGGGCTTCTTGTCCGAGTGCACGAAGCGGTGCGTGTTGCTATGTTGCTATGTTGGTATATACTCACACTGGTGTTCATATGCGCGTAGAGCAGTTGCTTGCGCATGTAGCCGGCGCCACAGGCCACGCACTCGTAGGGCTTCTTGTCCGAGTGCACGAAGCGGTGCGTGTTGCTATGTTGCTATGTTGGTATATACTCACACTGGTGTTCATATGCGCGTAGAGCAGTTGCTTGCGCATGTAGCCGGCGCCACAGGCCACGCACTCGTAGGGCTTCTTGTCCGAGTGCACGAAGCGGTGCGTGTTGCTATGTTGCTATGTTGGTATATACTCACACTGGTGTTCATATGCGCGTAGAGCAGTTGCTTGCGCATGTAGCCGGCGCCACAGGCCACGCACTCGTAGGGCTTCTTGTCCGAGTGCACGAAGCGGTGCGTGTTGCTATGTTGCTATGTTGGTATATACTCACACTGGTGTTCATATGCGCGTAGAGCAGTTGCTTGCGCATGTAGCCGGCGCCACAGGCCACGCACTCGTAGGGCTTCTTGTCCGAGTGCACGAAGCGGTGCGTGTTGCTATGTTGCTATGTTGGTATATACTCACACTGGTGTTCATATGCGCGTAGAGCAGTTGCTTGCGCATGTAGCCGGCGCCACAGGCCACGCACTCGTAGGGCTTCTTGTCCGAGTGCACGAAGCGGTGCGTGTTGCTATGTTGCTATGTTGGTATATACTCACACTGGTGTTCATATGCGCGTAGAGCAGTTGCTTGCGCATGTAGCCGGCGCCACAGGCCACGCACTCGTAGGGCTTCTTGTCCGAGTGCACGAAGCGGTGCGTGTTGCTATGTTGCTATGTTGGTATATACTCACACTGGTGTTCATATGCGCGTAGAGCAGTTGCTTGCGCATGTAGCCGGCGCCACAGGCCACGCACTCGTAGGGCTTCTTGTCCGAGTGCACGAAGCGGTGCGTGTTGCTATGTTGCTATGTTGGTATATACTCACACTGGTGTTCATATGCGCGTAGAGCAGTTGCTTGCGCATGTAGCCGGCGCCACAGGCCACGCACTCGTAGGGCTTCTTGTCCGAGTGCACGAAGCGGTGCGTGTTGCTATGTTGCTATGTTGGTATATACTCACACTGGTGTTCATATGCGCGTAGAGCAGTTGCTTGCGCATGTAGCCGGCGCCACAGGCCACGCACTCGTAGGGCTTCTTGTCCGAGTGCACGAAGCGGTGCGTGTTGCTATGTTGCTATGTTGGTATATACTCACACTGGTGTTCATATGCGCGTAGAGCAGTTGCTTGCGCATGTAGCCGGCGCCACAGGCCACGCACTCGTAGGGCTTCTTGTCCGAGTGCACGAAGCGGTGCGTGTTGCTATGTTGCTATGTTGGTATATACTCACACTGGTGTTCATATGCGCGTAGAGCAGTTGCTTGCGCATGTAGCCGGCGCCACAGGCCACGCACTCGTAGGGCTTCTTGTCCGAGTGCACGAAGCGGTGCGTGTTGCTATGTTGCTATGTTGGTATATACTCACACTGGTGTTCATATGCGCGTAGAGCAGTTGCTTGCGCATGTAGCCGGCGCCACAGGCCACGCACTCGTAGGGCTTCTTGTCCGAGTGCACGAAGCGGTGCGTGTTGCTATGTTGCTATGTTGGTATATACTCACACTGGTGTTCATATGCGCGTAGAGCAGTTGCTTGCGCATGTAGCCGGCGCCACAGGCCACGCACTCGTAGGGCTTCTTGTCCGAGTGCACGAAGCGGTGCGTGTTGCTATGTTGCTATGTTGGTATATACTCACACTGGTGTTCATATGCGCGTAGAGCAGTTGCTTGCGCATGTAGCCGGCGCCACAGGCCACGCACTCGTAGGGCTTCTTGTCCGAGTGCACGAAGCGGTGCGTGTTGCTATGTTGCTATGTTGGTATATACTCACACTGGTGTTCATATGCGCGTAGAGCAGTTGCTTGCGCATGTAGCCGGCGCCACAGGCCACGCACTCGTAGGGCTTCTTGTCCGAGTGCACGAAGCGGTGCGTGTTGCGGTTGTCGCGCGAGTTGAACGACTTGCCGCAGATCTATCGAGATAAAATAAATATCTTTATTTTTACATTTGTTCCGTGTGGTGTCCGGATATAAAGAATAGCACCACCCCATATCCTCCACTGGGTGTCGTAAAAGGCGACTAATGGACCTTAAGACCCAGTGCACTGTACCAAGCACCTTGGGTCACCCGAATGGTGGCGGGTAAATAACCAACAATCGCATTCCCTAAGAGGGTTAGTGTCAGACAGGCGGCCGACTATAAAAGCATAGCCAAAACTTTAAGCAACTGTCTAGAAGACGTGTTGCGCCGACCTCAAGTGAAATGGGATAAGGGCAGGAAGATGATGATTTATACATTTATTTCTGGTATCAAGACCTATATAAATATCAGCCAGGGTCAAGAAGAGCATGCGCGAGCGATCCCGTGACGCTGGCTTAGGTATTAGAAGGGGCCCGGGGTGTTTTTAGTCGGTGGGAGTCCGACATATCCACACACCGTGCCCTCGGCGTGGGTTGAAGTCATTAGAGTTTCACCACGGAAAAAAAAGACCTATATAAAATAAATAATACTAAAACACGACTTAAAATTACTATAAATTTATAATAGTGTATAAGTTGAAATTACATTTTTTGGATACAAATATTCGTGTTACCCACACAGAAAAACACCCAAAAAATTGATAGATATTTTGCAAAAATCTTATAAAGAAACGTAACTTCTACTGGTACATATTAAGATTATTTTATAACATATCCGCAAAATTTTCAAAACCAAAGATAGATTTGATAATCAATATTTAATGAGCATAAGTTACATTTTTAAGTAGGTTTATATTATACATATTCTCAATTGTGAGTGATTGAAAAGTGCTTAAACATTTTGATGAAAGTATCAATATCTGTCAGCGTGGTCGTGGTGGACATTTGTCAGATATACTTTTTCTACACTAATATTATAAAGAGGAAAATTTTGTTTGTTTGGTTATAATGAATAGGCTCAAAAACTACTGGACCGATTTTAAAAAATTCTTTCACTATTCGAAAGCTACATTATCCACGAGTAACATAGACTATATTTTATTTTGGAAAAAAATAGGGTTCCGTAAGATATTTGGATTTTTCGGACACAAACTGAAAAAAATCAACCAAAGTAACCAAATATACACGCGGGCAAAGCCGCGAGCGGACAGCTAGTCATTCATAATTGCCGAACTTTTCTCGTTGTAATACAATATATTTTTTATTCATTTTCCACTAAATTCTTTGTTTTATTTTGTTTTTTGATCTTACCTCACAAACATAAGGCCTTTCCCCGCTGTGTATGCGTATGTGTTTCTTGTAATGCTCGGGGTACACGAACGACGAGTGACAGAACTCGCACTTCAGCGGCCTTTCGCCGGTGTGTGATGCCTTTATGTGGTATTCTAGTAGTCTGTGAAAATAATGATATTTTAGTATTTTGTAGTAGACTTTTACTTCTTTTCCCTGTGGTTTATTTAAAATCTGGTGGCAAAGTTTAAACCGCCTTTAACACACCTTTAAACAATCGAAGCTGTGATAGCTTAGTGGCAAGACCATAGGACTGCTAAGTCAGAGGTCTTGAGTTCGATCCCCACGGCGCGCACCGACTTTTCGAATGTTGTGTGCGTTTAAGAAATAAGTATCACAGCTTCCGTGTTTCGGAAGGCACGTAAAAATGTGGGTCCTGCGCCTGATCTCTCTCCGGTCGTGTCGAATTACCGTCCCATCGGGCTATGAGAGTAAAAGGAACAGAGAGTGCACCTGTGTTTGCGCACACGCTTGTGCACTATAATATGTCCTGCGTAGCTGGCCGGTGTCATAGTAACACTGGCCGCCATGGCCGAAAAAATCGGTCCGGACCGCTAAACAATTTTTAAGTGTACTGATTTTTCACTTATTTTGCAAAATAATATAATTTTAAATTTACTTTACAAAAATTGTTGTTTAATATTTTTCCTTTACTTATGCAAGAACACATTTTACAATTAGGCAGTGTTTTATAAGAGTTCACAGCCTCAAAATCATATGGCTGTAAGGTAAATGACACTCATCGCTAAAACTCGAGAATTTATGGTCGGATTTAGCTGATTTTACACTTAAAATATTTCTACAAACCCACAGTATTCCAATAGTGTATTGTATGTATACGTGTAACAGTATGTTATGTACTGACCGCCTGCGCTTGAACCGCTTGGGGCACTGCGTGCAGGCGTAGCGCTTGTCGTCCATGTGCGTGGCGCGGCGGTGCGAGTGCAGGTTCGAGCGCTGCGTGAAGCGCGCGCCGCAGATCTCGCACGAGAACGGACGCTCGCCTAGAGTCAAACAACGTCGGTGTTGGTATTTTAGACGACAAATATGTCTTATTCGCCGTTCCTGACGTTTCGGCCGAGTTGCACAGACCGAGAAAAGAAATATCGAATTATATCGCGACTTCAAAAAAGAGGTTTCTCAATTCGACCGTATATATGCTTTTTTTAGACGACAAACGGGTCTTATTAGCGATATAATTCGATATTTCTTTATTCTTGACGTTTTAACCGAGTTGCACAGACAGACCAAGAAAAGAAATATCGCGAATAAGACACGTATGTCGTCTAAAATATGTGTACAAACCGCGAAAATGTACCGACATTAATCGGAATTGTTGTTTATAAATTACTTCTGCACTCATCATCTTCCTGCCCTCATCCCATTTTACTTGGGGTCGGCGTAACATGTTTTTTTTATAAACATGTTGCTAATGGATTTGGCTATGGTTTTATAGTCGGCCGCCTGCCTGACACTAACCCTCTTTGGGAATGCGATTGTTAGTGGTTTACCCGCCACCATTCGGGTGACCCAAGGTGCTTGGTACAGTGCACTAGGTCTTAAGGTCCATTAGTCGCCTTTTACGACACCCAGTGGAGGATATCGGGTGGCGCTATTCTTTATATCCGGACACCACACGGATTCTTATTTAATCCAAATTACTTCTGCACTAAAAAAAAATAATCCTTGTCTCGCAGGGGGGTTTAAAGACATCTAATTCACCTGCACAAAGACACCCAGACAGAACAAATGCTCATGCTTATCACACAAACATTTGTCCTGAGTGGGAATGGAACCAGATCGAGACGATCTTCAGTATAGCAGTCAGGGTCACTAACTACTAGACCAACAGGCCCATCAAAATAAATAAACTCGATATAAAACCAGTATAACCTATAACTAACCTGTATGTATCCTCATATGGTCTCGTAACTCAGCTCTCCTTGCAAAGGCCTTTCCACACGCCGTGCACGAGAACGCCTTGTTCCCAGAATGGACCACACCGTGTACTTCCAAGTTATGTTGCGTACTGAATGCTTTGTCTGCACAAACATTGTTCCATTAAAATATGTTTTATTTAAATTACTATTACATAAGAAACAATTTTGAAAAAGACCACTATTTTTACCACACAATTTTAGCCGGCCTCAAATAGCTGTGATAATTTTATTAAAATTTGGTCTAAAAAGGCAGGGCTTTACCTTTGGGGGTACAATTAATACCTTACATAAAATTTCTACTATAAGTTCTAAAAGTATGAAGTTTTAACCTCACAAATAAAATAATTAAAACCTAAATCGCTGGGATTAAATCCATACAATTTCTATTTTACTTAATAAATTCTAAAACTTTAAGCAACACGTCTAGAAGACGTGTTGCGCCGACCCCAAATCATAATAATTGGGATAAGGGCAGGGGAATGATGAAATTCTAAAAATATGAAGATTTAACCCCACAAATAAAATAATTCATTTATTAATATATCTGATAATCTACAAGCAACGTATATGAAAGATCTGGAAAGATGTGATCTCTGCCTACCCCCAAGGGAAAGAAGCGTGACTTTTATGTATGTATGTATGTACAAGCAACATCGTGGGGATTCATTTATTATTAGTATTTGACATATAACGACAAGCAACATCATGGGGTTCAACAAACTATACATATTAGTATAATTCAATACTCACTGCATATATTACAGACAAAGTCTTTGATCCCGGAGTGAGTTTTCTCGTGTTGGTTCAGATTCTGTTGTGTGAGGAACGACTTGCCGCATTGCGTGCATTTGTATGGGCGGGGACGTACCTGTTAAAGGATAAGTAGGATTAAAACTAAGTTTTGTATAGTGTGAATATTAATTAGAACGAATGGGGCTTTAAAAAGAGGGGTTAGTGCGAATGGTGTTTAATGTGAATGGTGATCAGTGCGAATGGCGCTCAATGCGAATGAGACTCAATGTAAATGAAGCTCAATGCACTGCGACTAAGTCATTTTGTACACACGCAGGACAAAACTGAAATTAGATGAAGTGCGTATAACACGAATTGAAATATTGTTTAATGACGAAAGAACGGAATAGTTTCTCAAGTTGACGAGTATTTACAGTTTGGCGAGTTTTGATGTAAAAGTTGATGTGTTCACTTTTGTGAATATGTAAAAAAAACGACTCTTGGACTACCGAACTTTTCATTCTTGTATCGCGAGGAGTTCCCAGACATTTCATTCATTAGCATAAAAACCCAAACTAAGAACAAGCATCGTACAAATTATTTTCGTGTAGTAGGTACTATGACCGAGTAGTATAGGTCATCACACAAATTACCAATGTACGCGACGTATCAACCTCGATCCTCGCGTAGGACAAGAATTTGAGCAAACGCTTATTCTGAGCCTGGGTGTCTTTGTGCAAGTGAATTGAATGTCTGTAAAACCCCCTCGCGATACAAGGATAAAATTTCTTAGTGTCTTAATTGAAAAGTATGGAGAAAAACTAGGGAACTCCTAGTTTTTCTCCATACTTTTCAATTTGTTGTGTATCTCTGTATACTCACCGCGTGTGTCTTGAGATGCGCCTGGTGCGTGTACTTGGAGGCGAAGGCCTTCCTGCAGAGGTGGCAGGCGTAGGGCCGCGCCCCCGAGTGCACGTTGGCATGCTCTGCCAGTAGCGTGCGGCTGCTGTAAGCCTTGCCGCACGTTACGCAACGGTACGGGGCCGCTTTGGCCGGGGATTGCGACGGCTTTAGTTTTTGGGCGTGTTCCGCTATAAGAAAGAAAAACATTTTTCGACTTGTACACATATTTTAGACAACAAACGGGTTTCATTCGCGATATACATAATTCGATACTTTTTTTCTCTCGACGTTTCGGCCGAGTTGCACAGACCGTGGTCACGAGTGAGATGAAAGCTAGTGGCGTCTACGTGAAGTGCAGAAACGTTAGGAGAAAAAATATAGAATTATAGCGCGAATAAGACCTGTTTGTAATGAAAATATAGTAAATTACAGTTAAGGCATTAGAATAGAAAAGAAACATGCAAAACATCGATTTGGTTTCATCGTACCCACTTGTTCATTTTTTTGTTGTCAATTTATTTGTGTGTTTTGATTTTTGTATTAAATAAATGTTTTATCTTTCTATCGTAGTTTTATTACTTACCGATATGTGCGGTATAATCCGTCCGTTTCCTCATGATCTGTCCACAGAACTGACAGATGTAGATGCGTGCGTCGTGGACGGACTTCAAGTGACGCATCATGGTTTCCGCGTCGCCCACTGTTGGGGAACTTGCGTCTGTGTGGGGAAAAATATAAAGTTTGCACATATGATTCATATGGATTTGGCTTAGATAGAACTAATGTTTGTGTTGTGAAAAGAGTGATTTTGTTCGGGTGAAATTGAACAAAAATATATTTTTCTAAAATAAATGTAGCCTAAGCTACTCCCGATCACATTTGCTAACAAGTCCTGTCAAAATCGGTTCAGCAATTTTAGAGATCAGCAAGAACCAACAGACGGACAAAAATTGTTATTTTGGTGTATGTATCCTACATATTTTCATATAATGCAAGTAGTAAATAACGGTAATTTTAACAGACGCCCCATTACGCCCATTGGCTGCGCCGACCCCAAATAATAATAGGGATAAGGGCAGAGGAATGATTATATGGCATTAGGGATGTCTGTAAGAGATAAGACTGCCCATTGTTGATCATGTAACTTTTACGTATATCAAATTAGTTTAGTTAAGTGGAACATATATTTCTTCTACTCCTCCTTTTTTACTATTTCTGATTAATTTCGTTGCGGGTTCCAAGACAGTCAATCATATCCCCTGGGACACACCGAGCTTCACTGTTTCGTGTTTTGTGGTATTCGTTGGTCTCATTGTAGATCCTGGCTTACAGGAGTTGCAATGACGGGCATGTGTGGTGGGCTAGTCCCAATCAAATTAGTTTGTCATGTGTTGTGTGTAAAGCATATTGTATGTGTGTATGTTACCGTGGTTCCCGCACAGCAGGCAGTGGAAGCTGTCCCCTTGCCGCTGCACGATCTGCAGCGGCGGCCGGCGTGACGTCACCGCGCTACTCACCGACTGCACGCGGAACATCTCGCCCGACTCTACTTTGATGAACGCACCGCCTGTACACATATACATACTATATGTAGGACTGAAGCTGTAATAGCTTAGTGGCAAGACCGTAGGACTGCTAAGTCAGAGGTCTTGAATTCGATCCCCATGGCGCGCACCGACTTTTCGAATGTTTAAGAAATAAATATCACAGCATCCGTGTTTTGGAAGGCACGCAAAAATGTGGGTCCTGCGCCTGATCTCTCTCCGGTCGTGTCGGATTGCCGTCCCACCGGGTTATGAGAGTAAAGGAACAGAGAGTACACCTATGTTTGCGCATACGCTTGTGCATTTTAATATGTCCTGCGTAGCTGACTGGTGTCATAGTAACACTGGCCGTCGTGGCCGGAATCGGTCCGGACATTATTATTAATATGTAGGACTATAAGTTAACAATTTTACGACTTGTACACTTATTTAAGACGACAAACGGAACTTTCCGCACGGTGGATCAGTCCACCTGTGACCACGGTCGGTGCAACTCGATCGAAACGTCGGGAGAAAAGAAATATTGTTTTATACCGCGAACAAGTCCCGATTGTCGTCTGAAATAGGGCTGTTGTTGTTGAAGCTAGTCCAGAAAGCTACACACATTTTATGTTACAGTTTGTTGTTGTTTACAGTTTGGCGATTTTTTGTACATGATAATTGTAATGTGTTTTTTGATAGTAAAAAACTACATATTTTATGTAAGTTTCCAAGTTTTTCAAGCTTTCCAAGATTCCAGAAAGCAATTGCGGGATAAATTAAACGTAAACCGCGATGACTGGTTTTAATTAACTAGGGTTAATAAAAACCAATCCTCGCGGATCAACTCGCGAACACGGGACAACTGAAGTTCACAACACACTACAGTATTGATATCTGAAAACATTGTGTCAGCATTCCTGCAACAGGTTCAAAGGGGCGCAAGATAAAGAATCGTGGAAGGACTTGAGCACTTCCCACCGATTCCGTCCTACTACTGGGCAAAGACCTCCCGCCTTTGGCCAGTTGTGGGACACTACAGACTAGGGGAACAAAAGTTGTTGAGGTTACAAGCCACGTACAAACGACGAGATTTTGCAAAATGATTAAGGTTTGGTTAATATAAGTCTGGCTCTACCCCTTTTTCCACTAAGAAAGTAGTATATATGCTAAGCGCAAGAAACAGAAAAGAACGGTATTGGCAAAGTTTAATCTGGGCCCATTAGCGCAATTTACAAGGCTAATAACGATAAAAGAAAAATGTAAATCAACGAATCCAGGGCAATAAAATCTTAATTTTTAACTCTAGGTCCGTTAACAAAAGTTTTCTTAGTAAATCTATTACATAAAATAATACATAACATACCTTGTTCCTGTGCCGCAGCAATGATGGCGTTCGCAGTTTCCTCATCTCCCGACACTTGTAACTCTATCTGGGATTCATCGTTTGAATCTGAGGACAAAAGTATAAATAAATATACAAATAAAACTTCCGTAACATTCACAACGCTAGCTACACATATTTTAGACGACAAACGGGTCTTATTCGGTCTGTGCAACTCGACCGAAACGTCGGGAGCAAAGAAAGATCGAGTTATATAGCGAATAAGAACCGTTTGTCGTCTAAAATATTCACAACGCTATCTAGTCTCAAATCAAGTATACGGAAGTAACTAGTGGTATGAGTACTAGACAACTGATAAACAAAAACTATACTTAAATATTTCTAAATGGATACATAACATAGATAAATCACACCCAGACACAGAACAAATAATCGTGCTCATCACACAAACATTTGTCCTGGGTGGGGATCGAGCCTACGACCTTCGGTATAGCAGTCAGGGCCACTATAATAATAACCACTAGACCAACAGGCCCGTTAATGTTGTACGGAAGCTGTGATGGCCAACTGGTAAGACCATAGGACTGTCAAGTTAAGGTCTCGAGTTCGATCCCCACGTACAGTAATCCCGGCGCATGGTCTTTTCGAATGTTGTATGCGGTTTAGAAATAAATATCACAGCTTCCGTGTTTCAGAAGACACGTAAAATAATGGGTCCTGCGCCTGATCTCTCTCCGGTCGTGTCGGATTGCCGTCCCATCGCGCTATGAGAGTAAAGGAACAGAGAGTGCACCTGTGTTAGCACACGCTTGTGCACTATAATATGTGCCGCGTAACTGGGTGGTGTCATAGTAACACTAGCCGCCGTGGCCGGAATTGGTCCGGACACATTACTTAGACTTAGAAATGTTGTATGTAGTATATTATGTATATTAAGTTAGGTATTACCTTGGCTATCAGCATGTTCCAGTTGTTCCCCCATCTTGCTGCGAGTCCTCATCAGGCATTACTAGTGAGATCTCTCCGCCTTCGTAGATGAACTTCTGTCCTGTCATCATTCGCAGGATCGAGCCGTTTTCACTGTCAACTACTATTGTGTCTGTGGAAGATGGAAAGAGAAATAAATTTTAAGAATTTTAGAAATTTTTAGATTAGTAAAGTATAGTTGATCATCTTCCTGCCCTTATCCCATTTTACTTGTGGTCGTACGTTAACGTTTTTTTTTCCATTCTCCCCTATCAGACGTCATACTATCATTTACTCCTTTTTCATTCGTGGATGGAAATAGGGGAAGAGGACAACCAAAGAAACGATGAATGGATTGTGTAAAAGATGATATGTCTGCAAAGAGTGTCACTTGCGAGATGACGTCAGATAGGAACGTGTGGAAGAAGAAGACATGCTGCGCCGACCTCAAATAATGATTAGGATAAGGGCAGGGGAATGGTGATACAATTCATCCATCTTTTCTTTGGTCTTCCCCTTCCTCAAAATACCCCTTCCTCCTCCAAAATATTGATTTATCTGACACGGTTTCTACCATACTATATTTTTATAATGTAAAAGAAAGACAGCGTGCTGCTGGGGAGTTTGTTGTGCCGTTTCTTCTCCCGCAGCAATAGCACAGGAAGCGGTGAAGGGTGGGCGATGGTGTGATGTCTATTATCATTTTGACGTTCAAAAACTGCTACTACTACTATTACTATACTTACTACTACTATATTCAAATTAGGCTACAATCCTAATTTGAATAAATGACTTTTGATTTGATCATCATCATCATCATTCCCCTGTCCTTATCCCAATCATTATCGGGGTCGGCGCAGCATGTTTCTTCCACACTTTTCTATCTGACGTCATCAAACATCGTTTGATTTGATTTGATATTACTTTAAAAAAAATGTCAGTACACCTTTCTCTTGCACTAAAACATATAAGATAGTAAAAACAAAACAAACTCACGTCCATCATCATCATCATCATCACCGTTCATGATCTGCAGCTTGCCGAGGATGTAGTTCTGTGTGTCGGTCACGTCCTCATCATCAGCTGCGGACAGCGACGGCAGGCCTACGTTCAGGTACTCCGAGACTTCGGTTGATGTCTCCGGTTGAGACTGGAATTTTAAATAATAATGTGAAAACCGGCCAAGTGCGAGTCGGTCTCGCCTATCATCTATAATAGAACATCATGTTTGTTGTAGGTACCTATACTAATTTTAAGTCTGATAATCTACCTGTTTATTAAGATCGAGTAAAAATTGCTTAAAAATTACATTTGTTGGTTTGTTACATTGTATACTTTTTTTCTTTTTTTAATATTTGATGTTGCAATGGAAATACATCATTTGTGAAAATTTCAACTTTCTAGCCAGACAGACAGCGGAGGCTTAGTAACAGGGTTCCGTTTTTACCCTTTGGGTACGGAACTCTTATAAAAATAATTAATTTTCGAGTAGGCCTTCTCAGGCACTTTCAAAACGTTACTGACTCAAGTTGCGGTACAATAGACAATTTCTCCATAAACATGGTCATTTGTATTTATTATCAGATTATTCTTAAAAATGTTACCTGCATATCTTCAACTTCCAGCACAATGTTGCCATTCTCAGTCTTATTTACAGGCACCACGGATAGACAGTCTGAAAACACAAATATTTATCAGAATAATAATCTCCTGAATGGTCAGAATAAATAAAAATTCCACAACATTCACACAATGCCATATAGTCTCAAATTAAGTATACGAAACCAACCTATTGGTCTATTGGTTAGCGGCCCTGACTGCTATACCAGAGGTTGTGGGTTTGATTCCCACCCAGGACCTTTGTTTGTGTGATGAGCACGAGCATTTGTTCTTGTCTAGTTTGTGTCTAGGTGTAGTTTATCTACAATATGTATGTATTTACAAATATAAAGGTATGTTTATCAGTTCTCTAGTTCTCATAACACAAGTAATTCTTGCATACATAATTTGAGACTAGATGGCGCTGCGGGAATGTTAAGGAATATGAAAGATATTACAAAAATAACTCACCTTCATCAATCTCCATAGTATGTTCATCATTATTTTCATCCACTTTCTCTTCATCATTTTTATAATCTAACTTAGTCAGTGGTCCAGACAAAAAGTCTTTCGGCAAAGAGTCCACATTGAAACTCAATATAGAATTCTTTTGCGTCATATCAACTTGTGGAGTTGTAATACCCATGTCTTCCTTTAAAGAGTTGGTTAACGTTGTCAGTATGTTTGTGTCAACGTTTGTTGGTTTGTCTGCCGGTTTGGCAGTCGTTGTTTTTATTGTTTGTGTCAATACTGAGGAACCGACTGTTACTTTTAGGTTTAGTGTTGATGCTGAAATTGGCTGGAAACAATAAAATGGTATAGAATTAGACTTTGAATTAGACTAGAATTTTGTTGATGTGTCCTTCCTTGATAATGAAAAAATGACTTCTAATATAATAAAAATAAAATGGTCAAAAGATTCAAAGATGAGCTTGTTATACTATTATTTTGCACCAAATAAAAGTATAATTTGAATAGCAACATATTTACTGTTTCAAAATAGTTCTTTTAAATATCTATCCAATAGTAAGTTTTTAGAAAATAAACTACTACTAAATTAAATTAAAGTAATATTACCTTAATATGCGGCACGAGCAAATTATTCTTCGATAGTGTTGCCAACTTCCCGACTTTGAGCAATAAATCCGGTGGTATAGGTTGTAATTTTGACGCTGGCAACACAAACTTCTTTCCAACAATGGGTTTGGGTTTTGGCGGGGAAATCTGTACATTCTTCTCATAGTCTTCGTAAGTTAGATTGTGTGATTGTAAAGAAAGTTTAAATTGGTCTAGTAATTCTGTTTGTATTGCTTGTAATCTGAAAATGAAAATAATACATAATTAACAGATGTAACCCAGGTTTCTTAAATTTAATCTAAACACACTTAATAGGGCTGCCTCATGCTATATTTATGTAACGATTTTGGAACAATAAACAATTATTATTATATATTTCTAAATACATACATATTATACATAAATTACAGCCAGATACAGAACAAACGATCAAGCTAAGTGCTTATCACACAAACATCTGTCCTGGGTGGGAATCGAACCCACAACCTCCGGTACAGTAGTCAGGGTAGTCACCCTGACTACCATTAGACTTGTAGGCCAGTCAATGATCTTATCTTATGTCTAGATAAGTCTAATCACCCTGTTTATGGATCAATTGAATCTACTGTCAAATCAACAGATCACGGCTGTGATATATGTTTATCACTTTTACATAAGAAAGATTAGATTTCCTTTTAAACCATATAACTGAAATTAGGATAATTAAACCTAAGGCCTATTTTATGAGATTACTTTCTAAGTCTTAAGGCAAAAACAGCCGTTACTACGCAGGGCAGTATAATAGCTATTAGCTTACTTACTTATTAAGACATACTCATCATAATAATATACTCACTTAAGTTGCATAGAGTCATAGTCCGAGCAGCTCTTATGGCACTTCTTGCACAGGATATTGGAGTGCACCTTGCTATCCTCTATGGTTTTGCCTATTATCTCACCTAGCACCTCACTGATCCTCTTGCCAGATGTTAATATGTTCTGTAATTGTATAAGGTGAAGTTAAAATAGGGTATTAAGGCTTTTAGTGTGACTGAAAACTGGTCTATTGAAAAATAATGGACATTGGTTGACCCACTAGCAGAAAACATAGCATAACTTTCAATCTCGAGAATTAACATCACCCCATATAGAGCCATCTGACAATTAGTACATAGTATAAAACTGAGTTACTTTCCGCTGTTGGTCTTCCCGTATATTTATATGATTAGATCTTCAAAACTCCACACAAGATTTAGATAAGAATTGATAGAATATTTCAAAAGGGGGTTTAAATCTATTATACATCAGTATTGTACACTATGCAAAGCTGGGGCAGCTAGTTGTAATTATGTAAGTGTCAATACTTACATGTTCACCAAACAGGCTGGTTGCATTTCTAAGTGAGAGGCCGGTGCGGTTGTTGCATATAAAGCAGCATTGATTCATGCTGGAAACATGTATTACATACATTAATACATTCCAACATTGTCTGAATGTTTATCCTTAATCAAATTATCAGAGTATTAAACACTCAAAACAGATTTAGTATTCATTAATAAGTTACTTCCCAAAACTGTAAATCAATTTTTATTTAACCACAGGTGTCTTACTGCTAGCCAAATCTTTTACCTGCTGTGTATTACTCATAACAAACACATTAATCTGACAAATTTTATAAACGGGAATGTTGGTGATAATGGATGGATGTTTCTTACTGTTTCATGCTCAAACTGCTGTATCAATTTTGTTGTAATTTGGTAAGAAGTAAACTGATACCCTGGATTAAGTCATAGGCTACTTTATAACCGACTGCGTCAGAGGAGAGTATTGTTTTTCTAGCTATAACTAACATTCGCGCAGGCGAAGTTGCGGGTAACAGCTAATATTACTAAATGTATATTTGTCTATCCGTTCATAAAACGACCCTGGCAAAACCACTTAAACATTTTTCATTTTGTATACATTTGAGCCTTAAGAAAGGATAGGATACATTTTCTATAATAGCAAATATGTAGCCGGAAGCAAAAGATTGAATGAAATATAAATTAATTGCAGATGCATAGATGTTTGCAAGAGGCTGAGTTATACGTTACTGTGTTCAATAATATAGCAAGAAACCTATTAGATCTCAGAATAAAATATATTGTTTTATGAAAACATTTTTAGTTTTAGATAACTTTTAAAAATTGGCAGAGGCAGCTATATTAAACTATTTAAGTAAAGTAGAATAGTTTAAAAGAACAACTCGGTCTAAAAAGATAATAGTCCTAAGACATTTTTAATGTACCTATGTAATATTTTAAATAAGTATTTTGTGCTACGGGTTGTTCCAATTTTAGTGCTAATTTAAATTATTAGTTCTAATTGTAATCAAGAATATCAAAGACAAGAATCCCACAGTTTTTGTTTTAATAAATTATTAATTGTTATCATAACATAAAGAAGTAAACTTCAATTAACTTTATGAACTATTTCAGAGAAACAATTATTCAGGTTTGTGGCTAGTGTTCTGTAGTTACAAACCTGAATAAAATTGTGTTAACTAAGAAATTATAATTATTAACTTTTACGGCAAATCTGGTAGCGATTATAAAGAGTAAGTCTCGTCGATGTAGTATTTAACTTAAATCACAACTAACAGAAAATCATTTCTCTTATGTAATTAAAAAGAAAAGAATAGAAAATCGCGATATTATTTGTTATCACAGAAGTTTATCAATGTTTACATCGTTATCAGTTGCCAATAATTTCAAAAATACTGCCACCATACACGAAAAAACATTATCAATACGCCAGCGAATAATCTGCTATGCTATTTCTCATCTTAGGGCAGCCATTTTGATGCCCTAGTAATCTAAATCACGTTGGAATATCGAAAAACAGCTAAAAACACAGTAAAATCGACATACCTGGCCGATTTTTTCAATCTTCGGGTATTTATTAGTTTTTGAAGGTTTTCATACGGTTTTACAAATATGTTGTCAGCAATGGAATAGTCCACAAGCAGCCACCATTACGTTTTTAATAATTTGTGGTTTCGATTGTCACCGCTAGAGGCGCTTTGCTTATGTTTCCGGCCAGCCTGTTCTTCGCTACGATATATTTCGTTGCTCTTATTCAAGGAGAATGTAATGAAAACATTTTAATCGCGTTACTTAACACTCGTTTCGATAATATTAAAATAATTCAGCTACATTTTTGAATTAAAGAGAATAACACGTTGATTTATAGCCATTTCTCATTAGGCCAATATTTTAAAATTATGTCACAACTATACGATTTCTTTAAGATTGAGATTGATTGATAATAATAAGAAAGAAAAGAGCAAATATTAAATAATTTACTTTTAATTGTTAACGCGAATTATATCAACTATATAGTCCACTTCATTCGTCCACAGTGATAACGTCCACAGATTTAGTAAAGAATTAGAAACGTCAAAAACGTCAACCATGTTGACGGCCGGTCCTTCCTTGGTCCTTCGATCTCATAAGGCTCAAAAGACAACTATCCCATATTGTATATTGTATTATAGTATTTTAACTTTGAACTCGGTACTCAATTCTCTTTCACAAAGCTTTCACATATTAATATACGGTATTCGTGTTCATCAGTATAATAAATTTAGCCTCATTGATTTTATTGGAAACTCATAGGATATAGGATTTTTTTTTAATATTTTCAATTCCTACTCTGTGGCACATAAAATGGCGGGAAATGATCGAGTTTTAAACTATTTACTTGAAACGTGTTCTGTCAAAAGCAACAATAGCATTTTAGATATTTGAATTTTGCTTCTTTACTTAAATTAATCAAGGCTATATAATTGATTGATAAAGATTTCACAATAACACTTTTTAGACTTCTATAATGTACTTCGTAAGTTGTATATTTCGATGAGAGAGAAAATAAACTTTTTGTATTACTTATTGTATATCATTGGTAGAGATAAGTGTTTCATAATACTGTTGGATATTATATGCGTTTCACAATACTTTGTAAAACTAGTTTAATAATTCTATATAGAATTTGATTTGTTGAATAACTTGCAATAGAATGTTGAACTATTGTAACACGATAATTTACCAATCATGGCTACAAAATTCCAAAATGCTTGTCGCATGCGGGGATCGAACCCACGCGCCAAATTGTCGTTGGCAAAGATGGCAAACTGAACTACACCCCAAAAATACACCTAAAGGCTTTTACACACGACCGGCATGCTCCCAGTGGCAGAGGTAACAGCAATTTTATTACAGTCGACATTTTAACAATAACTGCCGTCCGCTGTCGTAACGGCTGCCGTAGACGTATTTGCGAGTAAATTTATCTTTTTCTTTAAACAAAATGGCTCCCGCATTAAGGAATTTAATCCTTACATTCAATTCACATGCACAAAGACACCCAGATTCAGAACAAGCCTTTGTGGATCGCACAAATTCTTATCCTACGCGGGGATCGAACCCGCGTCATGTCGCGTACAGCAGCGGTAATTGGCATGGTGACCTGTACCACTCGGCTATCCGTCTAATTAAGTTCGGCTTTTATACTTACCATTGAAAGACGATACTATCGACTGTTATACTTACTTACTTAATTTATTTTCTCTTGTCGATCTCGCGTGTTCTTTAAACCAGGAACCTAAGTTCTTGAATTCTTAAGCTATCGTTGTAAACAGTAAATAGATAATAAAATAAATAACACGCTTAATCAAAAACATTATTTATTTTTTTCTATACAATTTTACATTTTTTGCGTCTCAAGTGCAGCTTTTCTATAATAATTATTTTTTGATAATCTAAATAATGTACAATAAAACCTAAAGATTTGAGATTTTATTAAAACAATAAACTTACTATTTATTTACATATCAACAAATGTCTTGCCATATTTAAAATATTTATACATTTAATTTTAATTATATTTTGTGTAGTGCAAAATTTTGAAATGCATTTTTGTGACATATATAGGTTACGTTACAAGTGTGTTACTGCATCAGTTTTAATTTCATAGTTTTATATGTTTATAAAATTGTCTTGTCTTTAGTTTCTTTTAAAATTTTTCGTAGTGTATCTCTTAGAAAGAAACTGCTATAATTATATTTACACTTAGTTTTCGTATAGTTTAGGAGTTAAAACCACATATGTACCTATACATTCAGTATAATATTCATAACTATACATTACGTGGTAATTATGACATATAATTATATCCTCTAATCTTGAGAAGTAAGATAAATGCAGAAAAGCATTTTTTACTTGAATAAAAAAAAATTATAAAAAAAAAGTTACTGTAAAGTTTAATTATTGTAAAACTGTTGCAGTACTTGTTTCCTCCCATGTGTCAGCGTAAGCTAAGTATGTTAACGGCGTAACAGTGTATTTAGCTTATAATAAAGATATTTTACCATTTTGTAAGTGAAATTGAGCAATTTCATACTTTATACAGAAATTTAAATTAATTTTATATAGGTATCTTGGGTAGAATTGACTAGGCTTGTAAAATGTTGCAAGGTAAGAAAAATCTCCCTGATTTTGGGGAGAAAATTTAGGGGTACCAGGGAGATTTTGTTAGTAAATATTTATTGAAAATAGCTTTTTTATTTAGTAATTTAATTGACAAGGCGTGTTCAGAAATGTACTAACAATTTGCTCAGTATGTAGTACAGGTTTTAAATCAAGGGTTTTTAAAGTAAATAAGCATTGTTATGAAAGGCATGTGGGTAAGTAGGTTGTACAGTCGCCGACACAAGTTGTACGAATACAATTTAAAATTAAAGACGAATTTAAAGTAATAAAAATTTCAAATTGTCTTTTTTAACTTTCAAAATTATTTATTAGTTTGTTTAATAACAAAAAAAAACTGGAAACATTAATTTATTAATCAAGCAATATATTTTGGCATTATTCTGTAGAGCGTAGCAATCACACAGGGTTTTCATTCAAAACCTGTTTTTTTTATAAATCTAAAATTACTTACATTTTCACATATTTTCAAACTTATTTCTGGAATTCTGTCTTCGTAAAACTTGTATCAATGTATCTGCAGTGGTTGTGTAAGAAATGAAAGAATTTGTTTGTGTTGACATGTATTTTAATGTTTATCATGTTACTACAAGTCCTAATACCAATAAAATGTAGGCTAAAATGAAAAGAAAATACAATATCCTCATGTGCCACGGTGCTGTTTCTTGTGTAGTAAGCATCGTGCAGCATTACGTTCAAACATTAAAACTGATCTACAAATTCAAATGTGTATCTTAAATATATATTTTCCAATCAATTTTAATATCCAAACGAGTGTTTGCGTCTGAGTAGGATAGTGTCATCAAGTCAGTATTACACAACAATATAAATCAATTGACATGTGAAACAATATTAATATATTCTCTGTACATTCAACACAAAATATGTAAGCTACCACGACATCGAAGTCCTAACCACTAGAACATTTAGGTTTCCATTCGAAAATATCTCTAGAGAAAAAGATATGCATCTATTTACCTGATTACATTTACTTCAGCTATATTAAGGACTAGTCGAATGCTGACTATAACACTGTTTATGTAATTTGACATTATTAATTGTTCTAGGAAAGGCATAGACAAGGTAAAGGAATCTTAGTGTTCTATCCATAAACAGTAATATAGACACGCTACCACAAAGGTCACACCATACAAACATCTATGTCTAGACACAAAACAAAAAGTTTTTTTTAAAACAGCGCGACTATGGTGTCTCAATCTGACCTTATCCTAATCCTTGTGCAAGGCTTATTACTCAAAGTTAAGTCGAATCATCGCTATATTTTTTAAGAATTTTTTTAGAAAATCTTTACTGTTTTTTTTCACTAATCGAATATAATTGACATTGCAATGACACTTACTACTAACCTAAAGAGTGCTAAACTATTTCTTACATTTAGATACTTTTGGTTCTTAAAACATTTTAAAATGGTCGATAGATCGCCGCTACTCAACAAATGGTGCGAACATAAGAAACAAGCACACAAGCGTGGTCTATTAAAAACCAAAAATAAAACAATCTTTTTCTATAATATACCTCAGTTTCTTTATTTCTTGTACATTTCACAACTGTCACGTTTACAAATTAACCAAGTTTTAGATAAATTACAAATACGCGCGGACTTTACTTTCCAAGTCCGTTTTTGCGCGCCACTAAGGGAACAAGAAAGAAAAAACTAAGTACTTTTCAACATTACTCACAAACTAATATCATTTTTTTACTAAAAAATCCTCACTTAAAACGGGAAACAGTGCCGCCTTCAAAACTCTTCACAAATTTGTCAATGTCAATGTTTTTTGAGTTTGAAAAAGGCACGAAAAATAATAAGTAACTAAAAACTAATTAATCAAATTAAATGGGAATATTACTTAATCGATACCTAAACCGCTAAGTCCATAAACAAAATGCAAGATGCATTCACGGAGCATCGCTCCAGACTAAATCAAAAAGAAAACAAAGAAAAAAAAATGGAAATGTAATAATGTGTAATAATATGAAAAAAAATCATGTTACTGTGTCTAAAATTATATTAAAAAAACTAACTGTTAATGTCTTTATAAGAGTGATCTAGATCACAAATTGTAAAAATAAGGAATTATTCAAAAATGTTGCTAGAGCGAAAAATTCACCTCGCACATGTGGATATTTGAATTGTTTTATGGTAACTAGTATCATATAATAGTAATATGTATTTCTATGTGTATGTGGAGGTGAGTGTTTCGCTATAGCGTCTCCCAGCACTCGTCGTGTGCCTGTGTGTGTGTGTGTTGCCGTCCGTCTTGATATGTGTGTGTGTGTGCTCCACGTCAACGCCGTTAGCTAGAAGCAAATATTTCCATGTGAGTATTGAATGTAACGAACTTACAGTTTCGACCGAAAAACTATAGGATTATTTTTATTTTATTTGAAACACGAAAATACAAGTCAAGTTAGTGTTTTTTAAAAACAATCCCATTTTAAGGTCAAACCACGACATGTCTAGTACCTAATCGTATGTACTGTTACCAAATGAGTAGAAAAAGGTAAAAAAAGAAGAAAGAAAAATAAAAAGGGAAAATTTAAAAATACAGCAAAAACTCGTGACTAAAGAAAAAGACATGTATCTAACATTTAGTGTTTTTTTTTTATACATCTTTCTAATTATTTATTTATTTGTCACTGTGATATGTTTCGAAGCGATTTTACACAAACGGACGTCGTCTACAATTTCTTTAAACAAATTGACATTTTACCGATCGGTCAAGCGACGGTACAGTCGAGCACAACACGCTTACTTAACAATATTTATTTTTACTCTACAATTCTAATTTCAGCATATTTTAAGTACAAATCTATAATAAGCTTAAAAGCATTGTGTTCACACACAAAATGTCATGTTGTGCACGAATGTACATTAGATACACTTATACATATCTACATATTTTATATAGCTTTTAAATTGACATAGCATGTATTTATGCCATTATTATCCACATAAGATATGTCATTCCTCCATAGATATATAGTTTTATATATATTTAATACTGTTTGCGCGAGATCTAACTATTTGTGTAAGTCTTGAAAACCGGAATATACGGTTCTTTGCTTATCCTGAATAAAAGTAGTTTTTTTTTTTAAATATGGTATAACATATTCCTATTAATGTAAGGTCAAATTCAATGTAAGTTTTGCTCTTTTCAGACAAATGGAAAACATTGTGGTTGAAGTTATTTTTCCTCACATATATTCAGAAATTATTTTTACGTGTTTTTACAACGATTCAAATTATTGTTCTGTTATGTCAGGATAAGCAAAGTATTGTTAAATACACAAAAACGTTAAGACATTTCGATATTAAATAACTTGAAAATTAAATATCGCGCGAACACATGTCATTTAGAAATAAACTAATTAGAATTTCTTAAACATTTAACGCTGCCTTTTATACCATTCATTTATTATTATTACGTTTTTTTTTTATTGAACATGACACTTAAGTACCTGATTGTACTTTTTTAACAATAATTATAACTGTTGGACAAATGTCTGAGAAAACTTAACTACTAATTATTTGAAAAGTTTAACTAAAAATAATGGTTTAGTGCCATTTAAAAACTTTCCCCAACATTTTGCCCAACAGTGGACCGATGCAAAATATTTTTAACAGCACTCAAATATGTACATACAACAGTGTTTTCTATACATATGTATATATATTAAAATTCTAACTTTTTCAATAGACTTTGGCTTAATTTTTGGCTTATTCAAGTCAAGGAACGAAAAGCGGGTTATTTGGAGAAAAACAAAATTAAAGATTTTTAGGAAACATTTCAAATTTTTGTCAAAGATTTTTATAGGTAGAAAGTTTTTTCATTAGAAAATCGTTAAAATTATCTTTTAGGAAATTATGTGTACACACTTTACTATAAGAATAGAGAGAATATTTTCATCAAAATAATTTTTAGGTTAAAATATAGCAACATTTGTATGACATTCGGTGTTACCATAACTTATTTAAATCTGCTTTACTTACCTTCAGATTAAATTGAAAAAGCAAAGTAGAAGCAGTTGGCAAAGCAATTTATAATTAAATTCAAATTAGGCTATTTGACAGGCATTCTAGTTAAAGAATTATAAAATCATATTTAGGAAATTTAAATATCTTTAGAAATCTTTTTTTTTGTATAATGTTTTAGGTACAATTCAGATAGGAGTATTTGAGGTACATTAAAAAATATCTATAATATTGAAAAGTGTTGCCATGTTGCTATATTCCAACCGCGAAGACTGTATATAAGCTGATATCTCTATATTTTTGCTTTAAAAATTATATTTTACATCAAATCGAGTAAAGCGTTCATAGTAAAATGTATTATGAGTTCAGACAGGTTGAAATCGATGAAAAATATAACCCTGTGAACCTTTGCGCACAAGACTTGGGTATTTTGTACCCGTATGTAACATTTGATTGTGTTAGGAATAACCAACATTTTTCTAGAAATTATTTGTAATCGATTCAAGAAGGCTTATCGATTGTTTTACGAAATATCGATAAAACATAAATTTTACAATGTTAAGCTATTTGTTAATTTGTTTTACAAAGGCAATTAGGACTTAATATTTTTCTTGAAATTCCAGAGTACTATTATTCACTGATATTTTGTTCAAAAACAGTTGTCATAAATATTTTTAGCGCGCTCGAAAAGAGTTGTCAAATAATCCGACCTGCCTGAACGCAGTAAATAAGCAAATATAGAGATGATCAATATTAAAATCTATGGTCCCTACTATCGAAGGCTGAAACGAGACTCGATAGGAAATTAATAAAAAAACCCTCAAGTTTCAGTCTGAAAGTTAATGCGAGAAAATTTTGACTAGAACAAAAAAAAAGAACGAAAATTTTGAAGGATTAAACAGTAGGCCGATATGTAAAACTTAAAAGAAAATGCCAAAAAATGGTGTTTCACAAAAAATATGTCTATTTTTTATATTTAAATCTGTTGTTGCTACGTTTCTTTAGTATGAAAATGTTTTAACAACAGGTTTAAATATAGTTAAAAAATAGACATAGTTTTTAGTAAAACGAGGGAAGTAACGACATAAAGTTATAGACATTTACTATTTAATTTGCCTAACTAGAATTGTGCAGAAATCGGCGTAAACTACAAAACAACCGAAAAACTTAACCTGTAACTGGTAACACTTAATCTTTGGCTTGCCAACAACAAAAAAAAAAACTATAATGCACAGATCCGACAATCCTCTGGGTTGCCATTTAAAATATCAATCCGACATAACATTGGTCCGTCACCTTTAAAAAAAATGTACATGTCTTTTAAATCACTCGATATATCTTTGTTTTTTTTTATACATTTATGAATTTATTAATCTTACTAGTATTCGTGTTCGGCCATCCCGTTGTTTTGGCCTTGTCTCTGGTTGTTTTGATCCTGGTTCTGGTTTTGGCTCTTATTCTGGTTCTGGCCCTTGCCTTGGCCGATTTGCCGTGACGAAGAGAAGCACAGCTTCATTACGAACGGGAATTTTGCACCTGGAATAGTCGGTTATATGTATTAGTATGGTTGTACCTATGGACATCCAAATAGCATTATTTTTTTAACATTAGAAATTCTTGACTGAAAATTGCAAAATGATTATTCTCATGAATGGTGAGTGTGGTAATCACACGGTGAAAATAATATTAAAAGTCTAATACATAACATGTAAAACATCGCAACAAGGATTTTAATAGGAGATTTATGATTAAAAGTTACATAGTTGGGGCTGGGTGAGACTGACTCAAATGTTTTGAGAGAACAAAAATAATCATTTGCTTAGAGATAGTCAGAACGAAACGTGTGGAAGAAGAAGACATGCTGCGCCGACACCAAATAATAACTGGGATAAGGGCAGGGGATGATGGTGATAGTCGATCAGGGCCTAATATAAAGCCATTATCATCACCATCGCTCTTAGCGATAAGACCGCTCATTGTGGCACCATGTAACTTTTATGTTTGTCAAATCTGTTTTTTCATGTGGTGTGCAATAGAGAATATTCTATCTATCTATAGTCAATTAGGGCCTAATATAAGGTGTTTTAATTACCTGGATGCTGTATAGTCGCGTGGTTGCACGCCATTATCGCCATCACCGACTGCGAGATGTTCTGGAACTCCATCAGGCCCGACGATGATCTGCAATTTGTGTACCATCATATTTTTAATAAACTCAAAATACATAATAGGCTATTTGACTAAAAAAATCCGATAAGTCCGTCAGGTAGAATGTAAAAAAATATTGGATACGTATTTTTTATTTTATTAAATCAATAAAAAAATACAAAGATAAAACGCGACAAAGGTGGTGAAACGTATGTAAGTGGGGCTACCAACGTCACTTGCCAGTGTAAAGTGTACTTGTATGTGACGTCACACGAGATTTCAATTTACCGTATCATCTTATTTTTTGTTAACATGATAAAAGAAAAAATACGTATTCAATATTTTTTGGAAATGCATCTGACGGACTAATCAGATTTTTTTAGTCAAAAACCCCATTGAATAGTTTTGGTAAAGTATTCTGATTTCTTACGGGACACAAGAGCAGCAGATTGCAATGATAAAACTAAATGTATCGGTTAGTTGCGAAACCCAACCAATTTTTTTCACTCCTATAGCTCTTCACTCGTCACTCCTATAGGATTATGACTGACCTCTCGCTCTTGAGCGGGAACTTGGAGATGGTGTGCGGCGGCGTGACGCCGTAGTCCTTGAACACCTGCAGCAGCTGCTCGTCCGACACGTCCGGCGGCGTGTTGAAGAAGTGCAGAACCTACACAACAATAATAAATAAGTATTATCTTTAGGAAATGAGAATTGACCACATAAAATGTAAAAGTTCTAAAATATTTGATCAGTAAAGACCATAGAAGCTGGTTTGGGCTAGTCATATCTGACATTCAGATAGCTGTCGATACGAAAAGCAAACGTACTCGGTGCTACATTTAGATCAATTTCGAATCTTTCTTACATGGCAGTGGCGTTTGCGATTACTATACCAGCGACGCAGACGAGACAATAGAAAATATTAGAAAATACTCAAAATGTCTCGTACAATAATGTCCTTGTAATGGTCCTTATGCACTTTATGATATTTTTTTGATGGCGAGAAATTGGCATATATTTAGAAACATATAAGTATGTTTATCAGCTGTTTGAAGCTCTGCTTAGCTTGGGATCAGATGGCCATGTGTAAAAGAAAAAAAAATACCAGTTAAACGAATACGAGTATAACAAGCCTTTTAAAGGTCTAGAAGTTTCTTAAAACCTTCTTTTTCCACATACCTTGGAAGGCGGCTGTATTCTGTTCTTGTGTATGGAGGCGGGCGTGAGGAAGCGGTTGTTCTTGTTGCCGACGTAATCCTTGAACGAGGGGCTCTTGTCGGGCAGCGGGTACGGGTTCATCACCTCCGATAGGTACGCCTGTTTTGAGAAACTGGAACGAAATAAGTTATTCATTAGTTTTTGGAAACAGGTTTTATCTGTGATTGGGTATTTTGATTTGGGATGTTTGGTCCATGACATACATATCTATCTGCGTCACATTCCTGTTACGTGTCCTGTTCCTTGTAAGTGTGTCCAAAAGTATTTCCGAATGAATTCCGCTTTCAGCGAAGTAAAAATAAAGTAACATTAACATGCCCATCAATTAAAACTAATTTATCTAAACGATACCATAAATAAGTAAAATTTTATTACTTTGGACTTCATCTTCAGTAGATCTGGTTTTCAAATGACACAGAACAAATGATCTTGCTACACAAACATTTGTCATGGGTGGAAATCGAACCCAGTCAGTCAGGGCCACTAACCACTAGACCAATAGGCCAGTCAAATAATATAAACTAGCAACCCTTATGATTTTTAGTTCTATACTCACGCCAGCGTCAACGTGTAGTCCCCGACGGTGACGTTGTTAAGGTTCTGTACACATCGCTCGACGGACACGCCGTCGCCCATCTGGACCATCGCCGTGCCTTCTTTTGTCTTCAGGAATTTTATCTGGAAATTGTATGGAGTGTGATTAAATTTAAGATAAAGAAAGGAAATGTATGAGAACGAAGTGGGGAACCTACTGTACCTAGGTATTTTTTAAGGACATATCTGGATTTATTCTGAGTGCAGACACTGATTGCATTATTAAATGAATGGATTTGGTGCATTTAACATAAAAGTAAAACAACAAATAAGTAAAAGTATATAAAATACCCTTTTTTGTTGAGATAAGTTTTCTACATAATGTAGAACGCGCGAAATGTAGAAAACAATTATAAGTACGACATTTGAATTTCATCTAGACGTTTACACAATTACACCAATAGGTAGGTAATAACATAAGACAGAAAATTAAAGGTACCACAAATATTATGTTCATACAATAAACTTTTGATTCTCCAAATTGACAAAAAAACTTCTCCCCTCTCTTTCCTGCTCCAATTTTCCTGGACACAAAAATCCAAACAACCTTCAAGAAACATTTTATCAATTATATTTTCTACTCACTCTAACAACATTTCCGTAGAGGCAGCACAGGTTGAACAGTCGGTCAGCGTTCACCGTCTGGGGGTCGAGCCCGTACACCATCATGACGGCACCTTGCTGCGGGGGACCGCCCTGCGCCAGCAGGGGACACTTCAATAATCATAATAATAACTCTGTTAGCCCCCAAATCGCATTGCTTACAGAGAATTCACCCCGTTTCTGGACGATCATTTAAAACTGTTGTAGAATCATCAAAATACAACTGTGATTGGTTAACCACAAAAGTAACAGCCAATCACAGAGCTTGACGATTAAACTTTTTTGTTTTGATCGATATTCCAGAAACCAGGGGATAGTCTTTCTATTGAGGAATAGGTTAAAAGAGAACTGACTTTAGGTTGTCTATCCGTTGACTTAGAACGAAGTTACGGAGAGATATTAAACAATAGGAATGCAATCTCTTGATTTTATCTTCATGCAACACTATTGGTAAATATTTCTTGGTTTCTTGGCCCCGCTTCAATGGAAAGGCAGCACTTTCTTTAGGGAGAGTACTCGGTCATAGTCCTTCTTTTGTTTTCTAAAGTACATTTAAGCGGGATTTAAGTCTTGGTATACTGTAAGGGATTTGAGGTTTGGAGGCTAACATGCAGGGGCAGCATACTGCTACTATTCTAAAACTAATAAAATCTGCTCAATGTCCAGTTCCAGCTATTTTATTAGGATTATTAAATACCAATAATAAAATGGCCAGTCACTTTACTACGACGATCGTGCAAACAATTAAAATAACATTTATTACCGCACTCTCTCTTTCATCGTCATAAAGAATGGCTTTCAAGTCATAAACTTAAGGTATTTTTACAGCCGTATTCAGAACGGCACTTGGCTAAGTGTCTTTCTAGAAAAAATCTATAGCCTATACATTACAAACGAAGAAAGCACGACACTTAAGCGCCACTTTCCTGTGCGTAGTTCTTGAATACGACTGTAACGTATGAATACAATGCCAAACCAATCAACCAGCCCTTTCAATGCTATTAGCATCCCTCTCTACTATTGTCTAGCCTGGTCTAGACCTAGACAGTAATTACCTGGTTCTGTGGGGGCATGGAGGGGTGGTGCATCGGCGGGGGAGGGACGAATCCCTCGCCGCCGTAGCCCTCCGGACCGTAGCCGCGGCCGTCACGCTAAAAAATGGTATTCATTGGAAATAAATTTACGGATACATTTTGCTTAAGTCTATATTGGTTTCAGCAAAAACTTTGTATTAAACAAATTCTTTGTTTTAAACTTTTTGAAAGACAAACCAGTAATAGACTTAGCTAATATGCTATCTTTTAACGCTCTCTAAACGACTTACTAAAACTAAGGCGAAAAATCGTTCTTCAACTATCATTCGACACACTAAATAAATCTTTTTATAACAATTTAAGTTCAAATATTAACGAATCAAAAAAAAATACATTTTCGGGATAAGTAAATCTATACTCATATTATAAAGCTGAAGAGTTTGTTTGTTTGTTTGTTTGATTGTTTGTTTGTTTGTTTGTTTGTTTGTTTGTTTGTTTGAACGCGCTAATCTCAGGAACTACTGGTTCGAATCGAAAAATTCTTTTTGTGTTGAATAGACCATTTATCGAGGAAGGCTTTAGGCTATATAACATCACGTTGCAACTATTAGGAGCGAAGAAATAATGGAAAATGTGAAAAAAAACGGGGACAATTATTCATCCTTGAGGGCTTCCGTTGCGTGCGCTGCGAAAACGGTTCAAGATACACACAATATATGTATGTAAGAATTATTCCTATTGAAATGATGTAAAAAAATGTCCGCGACAGTATATGTCTATCTTTTAAGATTAACTCACTAGAACCGTTTTTATGGTAATCAAATTCGATCGAAATTAATGCATCAACGCACAGCCCAAACTACTGGACGGATCGGGCTGAAATTTGGCATGTAGATGTTATGACGTAGGTATCCGCTAAGAAAGGATTTTGATAAATTCTTCCCCCAAGGGGGTAAAATAGGGGATGATATTTTTTATGAAACTTTGTCAAAATTAAACCGATCGGGCTGAGACTTTACATGCACATAGGTACTATAACGTAGGCATCCGCTAAGAAAGATTTTGATAAATTCCACACATAAGGGGATGAAATAGGGGATGTTTGTAAAAATCTTCTTAGATTTTTGACTAGCCATGACTATAAACAAGTCTCAGGGGCAAACTCTCAAATTTGCGGGTATTGACTTGAGAGAACATTGCTTCTCTCATGGGCAGCTATGTTGCTTGCTCACGAGTAAGTTCTCCCAGTAGCTTGATAGGTTTAGCGCCAAATGACGAATTAGTTAAGAATATTGTGTACAAGGAAGTTTTGTAGGCCCTAATTTTTTACACTAACTGGCTAAACAATAATACTTCTTAACGCGTGCGAAGCCGCGGGCAAAAGCTAGTGAGTACTATAGCTAAAACATTTATATTTCGAGTGAGATGACGTTACTCTTATACTTTTTGCTGAGGAGTCCTTCAAGGCACAATACTAGGTCCTCTAATTTATAGTATAAGTATCTATCATGTTATTACCGGATGATGTGGCGGTGGCGGTCCGTGCCTGTCTTTCATCATACCCGGAGGGGGCGGCCCGCCGCTGCCGTAGTCCATATCTGTGGAGTAATAAGAAGTGCTGTGTTAGGTCAGGTTTATGGAACAAGAGTACGTATTACAATGAGTGGTTGTTACATGGAATGTATTTGACGAAACTGTTTGGAGAGCTCACCAAAAATGGATAGTTTAATGAGTATTTTTTTTTGTAATATACAGACTTTTGCTAATTTCGCGTTTGTTTAGACTTGGTATATTTATGACGTTGTAACGAAAAATCTACAAAGGAATTGTGTTTTTTCTTCTGAACACTGCAATAATTTATCAACAACACAAAAATACATCCTATGTAGAGAATAATATTACACACTACATTTTCATACACATAAAATTTTAGACGACTATTTTCCGAACCACAACCTGGAAGAAATCTTACGAGCTAGGAAGGAACACAAATCTTCTCAAGTGCTTCAAGATGCTGTGGCATTGCTATGAGACACACAGGTGCTAACATGCAAGGAGGTTCCAAATGAAAGTCGTGTGTAAGATATAGTACTTTATTGTCAAGTATGTTGAATTTCACAATTTACTTTGGGACACAGAAAAATGTATAGATAGAGGTTTTAACGAAACTGCCAAAATTGGATGTGGTATGTTGCAATTTGGCGATCTATCCTATTACCCAGTTTTTGAAAGTTTGACTGGTATAAAACAGTGAAATATCTCTCAAATATAATGTCAAGTGGATTTAAGTCAATTGGACAACTAAACCACATTGGTTGACATTAATTTTAATAAGAGATTAGAGTTCAAAGCTTATCAAAAACTGAGAGCCCGCTTCAATTTGTATTTACTTTGAATTATTAAACGATAAGTTTATTGAAATTTGAATAACCTCTTTCTATACTTTTTCTGGTCTATGTAATTACTATGTAATGTAATAATAATGTATGTAATCTATGTGGATGACGTAGCTAAGACAACTGTGAGCAGTAATAATATGGTCCAATAATACCGTAATATGTAGTATGGTTGTTCAAATATTTTGCAGCGTGAAGTATTCAAATGGTACGTTGAAAATTGTAAGGTGGTATGTGAAGTGGAAGAAAGAGAAAAGACAAAATAGGTGGTAAAAAGATAAGAAAGGAAGATCGTTGAAGTATAAGTGTTTGTTGCAAAGATTGGTGTAAAGGTTGAAGAAATGACAGATACAATGGTCCGTGGATTTTGAGGAGTGTTTGATTATGGTCATCAATCTTAAGAATACTTTTCTATTATTAATTTTGACTATTTAATAAAGGATAAAATTTTGACGTAAGATCTCTAATCTGCAAACGCGAGCGTTGAGATCTTTTTTTTTTCTTCATGTGGAAAATGAACTTTGCCTATTTCATTTATTATTTTAGGCCTGTATTCTTTTTTGTCTTAGGGAAAGCCTTTTTTTTCTCTTCAAAATTACTAATAATATGTATATTGTAATTGTTTAAGTTTGAGAGTCATCTTAGCTACGTTAACAAAAGGTATGGTATGATAAATTACAGTAAAGTATAAAGATATTGTACTTCTAACGTCTTATCAATTTAATTCTGGTGTAAATTATATTTTTTTGTAAACTATGGGTATTTTCAACAATTATAATTTGATATGAGGTATATGTTGTTCTATATTGAATTATTATGGTAAAAGGAGTATTTTATGAGATTCGACATTTTCGAAGTGAAATATTTTAGACTCCTTTTATCATTACTATTCATATACAGTTATTGGGATAACAACATTAGTACTAACACGACATATTAGTAACTAGCAGAACAACCTTATTTAAAATCATTACAAAAAAGTATTGACCATTTTTCATTTCAGTTTTAAAAGAATTTACTGTTTCATTCGATAATTATTCAATAAAATAATGTATTTTCTATTTATTACTTAAATAAGGTTGTTCATTATCTGAATTACTTCTGAATATAATGGCATATTTTCTAACAGACTAAAAATATCAAATTCTCTAACTGAAGCTTTAAGTTCAAAAAAATAAATAATGCCATTAAATTCAGAAGCGTATATCATGCGTTCATTCACGACGACAGGGGATCTAGCACCATCTCGTAAAGAAAGCCTATTGCAGTTATGAAAAGAAAGAGACACTCTACTTGGCGAATATTGGCGTCTCGCTTCCACAACTACTGCAGTCTAACTTTAGGAGAAAGTGGTAGGTTTTCTGGGGGCCTATCATCATCGTCTTAAAGTAATATTATTGCATTTGTGAAAGCGAGACAGCGCACTACACAGTAGATAGTGGCATCTCTTTTCCACAACTGCTATTACTTCAAGAGATGATACTAAGCTCCGATGAATCTAAATCGCATTCGTGTAAGTCTGACAGGAAAGTTAGATATACATCCAAACGGGTTTCATCCAATATGTCGTATACAGACCGTTTTGCGACTGTTCGCACGAGTGCTGACTGTGTTGGCTGCACGAATCTTCACTGCACGGTCTCGTTGGCTGAGGCGTCGACGTCGCATCTGTCGATCAGCCGGATCACACTTTGGTATTGTATTTAAATTTACGAAGTATTTCACTGTTTTTTTTTGGTGTAACGTATCTTCATAAAGAAAAAGATGAGAGAAAGTAGCAGGCCACTTTATACGTTACGAACTCGTTTATAAACGAATATAACAAAAGGGTAGAGAAGAAGAGGAATACCTAGAAGCACCTAGAAGAAAGTTTATTAGACCAAAAACCAATTGAAGGAAACGGCAGAAGTGACGTCATATTATAATGAAAGTAAAAGAGATGATACAGTATCAAGAAAGAGGGAAAATGCTGCACCGACAAGTGACTGGCACTTAAACTAAGTACGCACGTAATTAGACAATTTCGCTGTTGCCTTGCTTTTTCAAGATAGGTAGGTAATATGGCTGCGGGTTGATGTTAAGTGCCTTTGCAGATAATAGTTTAATGGTTTCGAAAAGGTAATAGATTTGCAATTTTAGTTTACTTAGTCTGTACATACATAATAATATAGCGATACTAAAAAAATCGTTATAATAGAAGATGGTTTGAGATACTTTAAAAAAAGCCGCATTTTTTTTTATGTGCCTAAGAAATTGGCCAGACTACTGAATTTTAGAGGCAATAAGTTAACCGAAACCATGTATATGTTACAGCCAAAGTGATTAATCTAGATATTATGTATACTGTCTAGTTATTATGAATAATATCTACTCAATTTGGATAAAGTGATAATTCACACAAAATTAATCACATTAACTAGCTATTATACATAATATCTTCAAAGAATTGGATAATGTGATAAAATAAGTGGATATTTGTTTAAGAATAAATTTGTATTTCAATTTTCCTTAAGCATACATATCAGAAAGATTATTTTAACAATTAAAATAACATAAGATAATATTTTCACCTCAATAAACATAGATTTTAACAAATAAAAAAAAAAAACCTAACCTCACCTAATTTAGGTTAGGTTAGGTTTTTTTTTAGGCAGGAGTGTGGATATCAAATGAACATTATACCTTTTGATCATTAGCGCAAATGTTGATATAGCAAATAAATATTCGACGAACTGAAAATTATGTCAAATGACATTATACAAAATGATGATTTTCTTAAACGTTGTTCGATTGAGTAATATTATATGAAACGTTGTTCGATCAAACAAGGGTGAACCTAAGATAAAGACCGTATTATTACTTTGGCTAACTTTGACACGATATTATGAATAATAACTAGATAAAGTGATTAATTTATTACACTGTCTAGTGAATTTAGCTATTATCCATAATGACTAGTCATTATGTATAATCGCTCATTAATCACTATGACTGTAACATATATAATATTAAAACTACATATTTCCTAACATTAATCAATTCCCTACAAATTTAACCTAAAAAACCTTAACCCCCTAACAAAAATTAAAATATTCAACCCGTAACACAAAATTCAAAAAATGCATTTCATATTCAGGGACGACCATTACTGAATATCAATAACAATTTTATACGAAGCCATTACGCGAGTAATTGTTTAAAAGCTTTCGTTTTACGCGCGGTTGACGCATTTAACTGAAAGTATATAAACACATAAAACATATGTTTTAAGGTTTGACGCTAATGTCAGATGTATGTTTATTATTCGTGCGGCTTCTGTTAATGTCGAGGTTTGTGAAATAATATCGTCAGCGTAGATTTTTGGGTTACCTGATAAATTGTAGAGTGCGAAAATTAATATTGTTTAATTGTTTTTGTGGTTGAGGGTAAACCTACGGTGGTCTATTTTTGTACAATTGTGATTTCCGAATAGTTCATAATTTTTGCTTTATTGGCGTTTTTGTCAACATCATCATCATCGTCATTCTATCGCAGCCCATTGCTGGACATAGGCCTCTCCAATTGCAAGTCACTTAGATCTGTTTTCGGCCACAACAACAACATAGACGTAAGAAAGCATTCGATCATCTTGATAGATTATACGAAGAGTTTCAGCAAAACCCTGTCATACTTTAACAACTTTTATCAAGAAAGCCATTGTCTAATTCGAAATGCAGTTCCTTAAATAAAAGGTTGATTAGCCAAAGACACGGATGATCATCGCTTTTTTGAAACTAACAAATTCATAAGTTAGGTTTACCAGCTAAAATTTGTTTCTACACACTTATAAGCTGTATCTAACATAAGGCCCAGGTCACATCATTAACTAAACAAAGATGCAAACTTATCTAGCACAAAAACTACGGTGTACACCCAACCCTACACGTGAATCACACGTACGTTTCCATCACAGGTGTATAAAAAGGGGTTGAAAACGATACTCTCATACATTTTTAAAGACACAAGCAGGTGTGAGCGAAAACCGGTGCAGAGAAATTCATCCCTTACTTTATCGGGGGGTCGAATACAAAAGGTAACTCTATCAGTCTAAGGAACAAAGAATTTAATATTTTATAAGTATCGAGATTCCTATTTATTTAGATAGGATTTTTGTTTTGCTGCGGGTATGTTTATACAATTGTTTAATTTCCCCTGTGTAGTATTCCTGAGCAACGTATGGCATTGAAAATTTTATTTCATTGTTTTGTGTATTAGAAAATACCGTAAAACTGGGTTTGTTTGCGAAACTTTATATGTACTCTCGTTTTACGACATTTCAAAAATAGTTAATATCTTAAACTAAATCAGGTTCAGCAAAAATGTTTAGAATTTGATTAATTCTCTTTTCACACTGACACTTGACACTTCTCTTCAAAACAACTTTCGCTGCATCTACTATGCTGTTTTGACAAAATACTCGAAAGTCCAACAATGTTTACAAACGACACACGTGTAAGGGGCTGGGGTATTAAAAGGGGGTTTTAAGTGAATACACGGTAATATCGAACCTTGAATTTCATTTCAAGTTAAATAAAGCATTTTCAAACCATTATGTATGACTATAATCCACTTTTATCATAATTTCATCAAAACATCCATTTCAAAAACCAGTTCCATTTTATCATTCCCACCTAGCACTTCTACGTAGTACGCAAGAAAATCATTGGGGGCACGCTACGAGGCCGCGCTCTATGAATTATTTAGAACTAGCAACACTGGTACGTCACTCCCAGCCAGGGTTGCCAGCTCATGATTTAGGCCGGTTTATTGTTACTCTGATAGATCGATAGGTTCAAGGTGAATGTGAAAGTGGATGGAAGTTGAGATTTTTGTTGAAATGATACTCGTAGTTGACGCCCGGTTTCATTTATTTGACTATTTTTTGTACTTTAAAATTTCGTTTGGTTTCGAAAAGTAGTAAAAGTTTTTCTTGGTTAAGGTTTGCTGCAGAGTTTCGCTGGAATAACAAGACAATTGATGTTATTGTATAATAAATAAAAATAAAACATATGTGTCAACTTGACAAATCTAGTTTAGTATTTACTACTTGAGCATAAACCTAATTTTGGACATACACCTCTAAAAAAGAGAAAAAGTAACATGTAGGCGAAATGCGGTAAATGTTTGCATTTTTCTTTCAGTTACTGCGTTCGAATGTTCATATCCCTTGTTCCGAAAATTGGGAATTTGCTTTCCAAAGAATTTTAGCGCTAACCGCACGAGCAAAACCAGCAAATGCACGGAAAAAATACAAAAGTTAGCAACACTTGCATTTAAATTTTATCGGCTTGCAACCCTGGCGTTATTGCGATTCCCTGCGGTAAGTAAGGTATCTCATTCTAGCGCCGGATTTCAACGGAGGCGGACGTCTTTTAGTCTCTCTTTTATGACGACCCAGTTTTCATATTCATTCATTGTGGGCTTTTATTTCAGTTTCTAGTGCTATTAAAGACGTTTGAAAGGTTTACCGTGTGTTTACATACCTTGGCAAAATTTAACAGCTATGTTATTAAGTTAGTTTACTACATGCATTAGGCAGCCCAATATTACACCCCGATTGCCAAACCAATTTTAAATATTAAATCCATAAAAAGCGACACAGAAATTTCACAATCCCAAATTCTATCCCAACCAAAAAATCCAACAGAATAACTAATAACAAAATTAATGAAACATTCTCAACACTCATAAAAATCTCCAACAGACTTCAGCACTCAATAACCTTTCAATCTTCAAAAAAGTACGGTTTTGAATCCAATTTCCTCAGTGAAACCAGATTGAGCGCCATTTGTGAATCGCTTAAAACAAAATTTTCACTTTTATTCGAATCTGCCTCATTCAGGAACGTGTGATCCGCCATCTTTTATGCATGGAATTTTTCAATTCTCTGCACAATTTTATGGATAAAAGTATGGCTTTATGGTTTTTTTTTATAGTTGGACAAGAATTATTTCGCTGGTTATATGTTTGATATAATTTTAGGAGGCGGTTCTTTATTTCGCTGTCATTTTCGGTTTATGCCTCAGTATTCAGGACTTATTAATATGTGCTAGAATTTTTGACTCTAATGCGTCAGACGCACAGTTCTAACTGTACCTTTTATATCTTTTAATATTTTGTTATTGAACAGTAAATATCACTACAAAAAAAGAAAACATCTTAATAGAATTGCAAAATTTTTCTACACGCCACAACCAAACTGAAAAACACATCCCGAAGATATAATCAGCAGAACAAAGCGCAAAATCCATTCCAAAACGCACCAACATTACGCAGTCGGTACGTTAAATATTAAACTTCTGTATACAGCGAAGAATTCACCATTCTTTTATTCGTGAATTTCGCGGAATTCGCGAACCAAAAAGATGAATACATTAAGATATGTATGCAAAACCCGTGAATTTCACAGTTTAGCACTTTCGTTGCATGTCGGCCTGGGCTGATATTTTGTATTTTCATGCATTTTTTGTAACACATTGTTCGTGATTGTTGCTTTGTAAACATTTTGTTTTTGTTCGAAAAAAAAATACTATCAGATAGGGAGTGTAAAATTTAGAGTTTCTGTACGATATAGTAGTAATTGAACTTAAAAACCAAATACTATGTTAATAGATTAAATTTAAATGAATACAAACAAGAAATTGCTAATGGATCTGTGATCATTAAAGCAAATTTGTTTGAGAATGAAGATCCAAAATAAGAAAACAATGTGATATACATGACATTAGACCGTACCACCTATATCCAAACTAATAAATCCAAAAATCTCATGACCAGTTCCTTACGAATACCGCACTCAAACTTAAATATCAAATAGTAAATACTCCTTACTAAGAGGAACTTAAATCCAGATCAGATGTAGTAGCCAGGAACCTGAAAGTTTCAGTTTCAAAGCCTTCAGTTCCAGAATTAGAAGCGTTAGAATAGTTCGGACATCTCACTAAAACCTCTCGGATTAGTGCGCGGGAATTTGGGACACGTAACGAACCGATGTTTGATTTTAGTTCAGACAAATGGAGGAGTTCATGTATTACTAGTTAGTTCTTTAAAGGAAATTTTAGTTTTTCTGGAAGAGTAATTGGAAGTGGAAATACTGAGTTCGGGATTTTGAAAGTGTAAAATGAATATTTGACAAATCTTAACTGAGTACTGACTTGGTATCTGTTAAAACTTAATTACTTTAAATTTTAGGAAAGATTTGCAGTGAAAAAAAACACAATATTAGAAAAGGAAAAGACATTTTAATCTTTAAAATACTATTTTGGTTATTTAATGATATATCAATCAAATGCAGTTGAAATGAGAGCTCTAAGAAGTATGCTAGGACTGAAATTGAGCGATAGGATTAGAAACGATGTGATAAGGGAAAGATGTGGCGTGAAAGAAGATGTACTCACAAGGATTGAGAAAGGGATGCTTAAATGGTTTGGACATGTTGAGAGGATGAACGAAAGAAGACTAACGAAACAGATATATGAGTGTAGTTTGAATGAAGTTGTTGGGAGGGGAAGACCACGACAGACGTTCCAGGACCAAATAGGGAAAGTCCTAAAAAAGGGTCAGGTCAGGAGTACCCTAAACCGACGGGCGTGTATGAAGCGACTGATGAGTGTGGATGAAGCTAAAGTGGTATGCCAGGATCGTAGCAAATGGAAAGATGTGATCTCTGCCTACCCCCAAGGGAAAGAGGCGTGACGTTTATGTATGTATGTATGTATCAATCAAGTTATGTAGTAGCAAATTCATTTATAAAAATACGTTTATAGGAAGTCTCACATGATTTAACTTAGCTAAACCAACGTATTACTCTTTCAAAGTTAAAATTATATTACGTATGCACATTTTGAACTTGGTGGAGCGTTGAAAACTGTCACTTCAGCGGAACGTACCGAAAGTGTGAGAATCTAGTCAGAAGTTGTGCGATTTGGGAAACTTGTCACAACTCAACCGAAAATAGTCGTAGTTGTAAATAAAGTTATAAAACTTGTGCCTTTCATATAGTTTCGGGAATATGCTCACCCCGTGAACTGGGGCAGAATTGTACATAAAATATGTATAATAAAACTTTCTGTTCGCAATATTAAAGTGAGTTAAAAAGTCGCTGAATTCGAATTAAAAATACCTGAAATTTTGCGACCTAACTTGCTTTTCGTGTTGTATTAAAGAGATAACAATCTGTCTATTTTTATATGAAAGCTTTATTTCTGATTAAATCTGTTTAAAAAACGAAAGTTGCCATAAATAATTTTATTGTGAGAAAGGAAATACTCCTCTTGTAAGTCTGATACGGATCTTTGGCTGCAACGTATATTGTCAGAGTACGCAAGATATTCGAAGTTAAATTAATAGTATCACACTAAAACAGCAATATCCGTTCCTTTTTTTGGTGTGGGAATTAGCTAACACACTGGATCAACACATAAACTATGAGCAAAACCACGTAGTCCATAATAAAAGTCATGCTCCAAAACACAACTAAAAAGCAATTTAAACCAGTCCTAAACCAAAAGTAAATATATCCGACAATGAACGATTTAAAGTTCACAACTATTTGGACTCCCGGCTTAAGGCTCATATTATCACGGCGTTTTAAACTGAATTCCCGCCAAATTATCGGGGATTATTCCGGAACTCACCCCTTGCATAGCACATGGTTGAGGATTACTATAGAGTTTCAAACTATCTGGTAATCTGATAGCAAGAGTTTTGGTGTTAATTCAAAATTTAGGACTAGAATCGGGTGAAAAATTTACGAATAGTATTTTACAAAGATTTTTCTTTTTAAGGCTTACGTCTTCCAGACAGTTATGGCTTTTGAAAATGAAGGATAATTTGCAAACAATTTAAAAATACACCAACGAAGAGTAACTTTTGGCTCCGGTATAGTAACCGATTGGCGCCAGTACGGGCGAACAATTTGATCGCGTCAACCATGTAACCTGTGAATTTCTAGTTACCGTAACTAACGCAACCAATATTGCCTTTTTGTTTTGGTATCCCAATGGAAATCCTTATAGACGATCCGAGTGGTGGGGTCGACAGGTAGAGTGCCGGACTCTTGCTGTCTAAAACCACTGATCGCCCTCATCTGGCTACGGCCAGAGGCACGGGATTCGCTTTCGCATTCACCGGTCCTTTTAAACTTTTTGCCCATTATCAGCGCCAAAGAACCAATATCCATCTGTTTATGAGATTTGTTTATAAAATAATTGATATTTATATTATCACAATTAATCACAACTGTCATAATTATGATATTTAATTTTGTGCATGTCACGGCGTTTGGTGATATAATAATGAAATGATTGATGATAACATACTATTATGATAAGATATAATATGTGTTTAAGTTTTAGTATATACCTAAATATTTGTGATCATTCAACAATAAAATATTATTGAATTGTTTTCAAACATTCATAAGTACACATTATCTTACAAAAGTATGTTACCAAAACACTAATATATTATGCGCGCAAACTAAGGCACAAATCACGCGAGTTTGCATACATCTCTTGCAAAAAGTTCGAGTCCAAAATAATTTAATTCTCACAAATATTGTTCTCCCGAACAACAATAACTTTAACCTCCCTATAGAAAAAAATGAGAAGACAGTTTCCCGTTTGCTTTTCAAATCTTTAGAAGTTAAGTGAACGATTTACGGAAGAAATTGACCGCGAGAGCAGACATCATGGTCTCCGCCTGCCGGGTTGCTACGCTCAAAGCTGACCGCGTCAACAAATAATGCAAGCATTTATAAATCGTCTTCTCAACGCCTTAAAATCGATAAAATCCGAATAATTTTTAAAAAGGACAATCCTATAGTACCTATAGGTGTGTATACGTCAACCTGTCGTTAAAAAAACCACATTTGTGACGTGATTCAGGCCTGTTTCGTGTCTATGATACTCACTGTATGGCTGTGGCCTCCCCCCCGTGTATTGTGGCGACTGTAGGAGGGGCGCACTCCTTTGTACCGGCGGTACGTCCTCAGACACTGTGGACAATGGACAAATACATTCGGTTAAAACTCGAAATTTTTATTTTAAAATTATTTTATATACTAGGGAATATTATGTATAGGTTTGGTATATCTAAAGTTATCGCGTTTGATTTATCCACAGTGTGTTGTATTTTGGTAAAGATGGAAGTAAAATAGGATTCTAAAATGTTTAATATCTAACAAAATACACAAAAAATCACAGCAAAACTAGAAGCACTTTAGTTTGACACGCTAAAACACTACTTGAGATCATGAAGATTAAGGAGATTAACCGTTACACTACATTAAAAAATATTTACAATAGGTACACCGTTTTTCGCGATTTATAGTGCGCCCCTCATATCTGACGAGATAGCACACCACCACGTCTAATTAAGAAAAACTGTACAGCCCCTGAACACAACCTAAAAAAACAGAAAATCTAATATCTATCTTCTGCTATTTTCTAGTGAATAAAACTTTAAATTATTGTTTACGGGAAATTGCTCCATCATTTTAGCTTCTGTAATCTAGGATCCACAATGATAACCAAGAAATACCACCGCGACCAAGCTAGGTGTAACTAGAAACAATTCACTCTTTTGGCAGCCGCAAATGAACCCATCAAAAGTATTTATTAAATAAATAGGAGAGAGAAGTGGCATTTGGAACTATGGAACAGAAAATCCTTTGGCCAGCAGTGCGACAACCACAGGAGAAAAAGTGTATACGGAGTGAATGATAGTAATTTCAAAATTCGCCGAAAAGACTTACTTTTTTTCATAGTAACTTTTGTGAGGATGATTGATACTTAAATGATACAACAGTTTACTTACGCGTCTTATCGGGATAGCCCGACTAGTTTCGGACCCAACCGGAGTCCTTAATCATGGCCGCGTCAGCTCATGATTAAGGACTCCAGTTGAAAACTAGTCGGGCTATCCCGATAAGTCCGCGTGAGTAAACCGTTATACCATTTACGTAAAAGACTTACTTGCCAATAACCTGACGTCGGAATGCAGACTCAAGGATAAATAGCCTGGAACATTCCAGAAAATTCCAGTGACAGTTCGTTTGTAAAACACACGGTAGGACACGAAATACCGGCGGCCGCCCGTCTGTCCGTCCATTAGGGAAAGTGCGGCTGTTACTAATACTGAATCGATACCTATGTTTGGAATTAGACTTCGTTGTGTGGTGGACTAGATGTAGTAGGTTCACTATTGTTTTATGCAATTTTTATGGAGTTATTTTTTGTTTGAAGTTATGAAATTTTGATTTTTAGGTTAGTTTTGAGACATTTGTCTTTTCCAAAAAAGACAAACTGGGAATTATAATATCAACGTTATCGAATAGGTATGTTTCATTATTACACTTAGATAAGACTGAAACATTATTGTAAATTAGGATAGTGGTTCAGCCAAAAACCACGGTAAAAAACAAAATTTTGGACCTAAAATCGCCAAAATTCCGTTATCAGATCCCTATACACGATAAAAAGCGTGATCCCAATGACAAAATCGTCCACTATTTCAGTGTTATTTTAAAACGAACTGAACAAAGTTGAACTTTTTGATGTAACTTTACAATGCATTGAAACAGTGCCATCATGCATCGATCACATACATAATACAGCGGCTGGCCGCAAACGACTGGATGTCAAATTACAGGCAAAAATAGCCGCTTGAAAAAACTTGATTACACTAGAACTGCCCTGCGGCTTTGTCTGTTTTCATGAATAGATTATTGTCTTAACTGTTTTCTATTACAAATGAGAAAAGATTCGATTTCAGATTTGCATTATAACTAAAAGCGCCTATTGAAAGAAAATGGGAAAATTTTAGGACAACCGATACGCATATTGGTAATTAGGCGAATAAAAAAAAAAATTGTTCCATACCTAACTGTACCCGAATCTTGGGAGTTGTCCTAAGATTTTCCAACAGCCCTGCGATGCACACTTAAAACTATCTTACACATAAATAAGTCTAGATATCTAGCACTCACCGTGTCTATGGGACGGCACCGTAGTAGCGCATCGCGACATCCCACACGTCACTTCCCTGCACATATAAAGACGAACACACTCTTTATTTCTTTTCTCAAAAAAAAAAACTCAACAATCTATGGTCACCACGCGTAGCGTTAACGGTGCATGCCAATTTGATTACAGAAAAAAAGCTACAAAAAATAAACATAAAAAATAAAAGATTCTTTTTTCGAAAGTTTTGACATTTTGATTTGTATATCGTGGTTGAGACAAATGTGTCTGTGTCTTTGATTTCTTGTCTGTCTGTTCGGTGAACTATTTTTAAAACGATATACAAAATGTAAAATTTAATAAATTATATATTTTTCAGAGTGTGTTTGTCATTAGTTTTATATGTGCATGAAAGATTATTATTAATAACACTATTATAATAAATTGAGGTAGTACAGTCGAAGTCGGAAGCTGACCGCTAAACGCCGACGTCATTTTGTCGCGACTTTTTTGCGTCCGACGTGATCGCGGTCGCGACTGCGACTGCGGCGCTGTCGGACAGGTCGTACAGACGCCCGAGTTAAAACTATTATAACAAAGTTTAACAGCAGATTTGTAACAAAATGTATCTAAATGTCTGAAAGCAGAAATTAGCTGAAAATAATTAAAGTGTGATGAATATAATCTGCAATTAAACTTTAAAACAATGATCAACTTAACCGCGACTTAAATAATAACATGCGTATTTTTGTCGCATGCGATTTTTTGTCTTAATTTAGCGGTCAACTTGGATATCTCAAATGTGTACTTATGTATGTTAATAGTATTTAAACGGTATAGTGAATGCATAAGAACTATTTGTATAATAAATATGATAACAAAACGCTGTAAGTATGAGACAAATAGCTTAATTTGGCAAAACTTTATGAAATCTCACGGATAGGTTAAAAAAATCTAAGCCATTTATCTCATTCAATGCAAGAATTAGTCCCAAAATGTTTTAGTGTAAGGCTTAAGACATCAAACAATTATTAACTTATTTAATTCAATCGGTCACTTTGGCTGCAACTATTTTTACATATTTTAGTAGACCTAAAAAGAATACGTTATAAAAACAACACAAAGCAAGCCCTTAGATAAGTATTGAAATAATGATAATTGACGTATCGATATGAAACATTAAAACGATTCTATTCAAAATCACAGATCCAACTAAATTAAAAGCCATATTCACCCTTCACTTAGTGACGTTTTTAGAAGTCTTTTTGTCTCTTCATTCCGCTTTACGATGACAGAGACAGCATGTCACTTAAGGAACTTCTAACGGAGTGACTTTTGTTTAAATAGCCGTCAGAGAATTTTAGAGCTAAAAGAATCTCTTTGCATGTGGATGACATTAACATGAGGGCGCTGGTGTGCATATTCGCAACACGAATCAATTCAACTGTCTTTCAATGGTGATGGTTTCTCATATGTGATGGCATTAGTTTCGATTGCGACCACGTACCAGAGATAAATATTAGTCTTTAATCAAGAGCCTAAAGTAGCGGTCAGAGATGAAATTAATTTGGTTCTCTCATCGTCATGAATAAAACCGTTTTAATGTTTAATATTACTTATTCTTCTTCACTATGATTTTATATGACTGACGCGTTGTAGAACGGGACCTAGATAGACAACCAGACATAGCAAATAAACTCACCAACAATAATTTTGTTTCTTCCTGGGTTTTTCGTAGTATCACTGATATTACAATATTGAAAGAAAAACTGGTTTTCATTTTTAATAGGTACTCAAGACTTGATTGATATTTTTTTGTGATATTGTTATTTGTTAGCAAATATTCCCGATATAATTTTCAAGTTATTTGCGATATCTGGTCACCACTTAATAAATACGTAAGCGGTACTTACCCAATCTGTTGTTGACCTGTAAATTATAAGCAATAGATATGTGTTGCCAACTGTAAATGGTCGGAAATATAATGTAAAATAAAACAAATCTTTATATCTTGTAAGTCTTTAAAGATCTTGTAAAAAGTAATTTTGTGAAGACAGTAGAAGTGTTAAGTAATTTTATGTATGTAGAAAATAGTGTCTAAAAATATTTTCGCCTAAATTATTTTGGGAAGAAATTTTCTATCCAATATCCTTAAGTCCATACAACCATTTTCTACCTTTTTTTATTTTCTTACACTATTCGATATCACGAAAAAGCAGGTCGTTTCGACCCTCAAAGCTCAACCCCTCAACACTTGGGTATCGGTATTACCTACCCCCACTTACCAAACATTTGTGGTCAACCCTTTACGTCTCTCAATCGGTTTGAGAGATGTCAGTGAGGTCTATTGGACCCTATGATTGGTAATGTTTATTTATGTACCTGGTCTACTTGGGGTTTACTCACTAAGTAAAAATGAAAAAAAAAAACTGCAAAGAAATAAATGCAGGATGTAGTTTACATTAAAAAAAGAGAGTCATTAACAACGAAACCCGCAAGACTTTAAATTAATTATGAATTAATGAGTTGTATTTAGTTAATAAATATTATTGTATCAAGAATATTCCAAATAAATTACTATCATATTAAATTACTGAAACAAATCTCTAATCACTTGAAGAATATTACAGAAAACTCAAAAATATCACATACAAAAAAGATACGGTTAGCAAAAAAATGACAGGAAATACGACACCCAATACGTTGCTGTCGGTACTGACCCAGTTACCGGCACTACAAAGAGTCTCATACGATATGTTACTATGCCATTATAGTCTATATTTGTATGGAAAATTGATATCACTTTGTAAAATAAAAACGCTTTTGCAGTAGTGACATGCGCTGAAAAAATGAAATTTTTCATTTGCACAACACGGAAAATTAAAATGACTTATTTCGTATTGGTACTGAGAAACTATACTTCTATTTAATTAAAATTTACCTACAAGAGATTTAAATTCATAATAATGTTTTACGCTACCAAGCTACCCCACAAGTGTCAGTAGATTAAGTTAAAATGTAGCAATAGAATGCTTTAAAGTTACGTTTAGGCTGAACACGATACCAAGGTTCGTTGAAAAAAGTCTACAAAAACTAAAGTCCCTTTTTCAAAAAATCGGAAGATTTTAATTTTGTGTAAGCCTTCAGGCACTATCAAAACATAACTGACTCTAGTTACCACTCTTTCGTACAATTTGCATAAAACTGAAAAAACAAAAAACCATGACTTACCAACGTAACATACATCAAGTATCAATTCTCTTTGAACTTGTAACACCTCAATATTCGATACAAAAGGGCGATTCACAAAGGGGCGATATCGGACGCACTTCAACTCCATTTGGCAAGAAGTCCTACATACTGGCGGTAGTAGCCTGTCCTACAGTGGCCGGTAATCCTACAAAGGCTACAAAAAGGAAGGGGATTATGTCGGGATGAGCGATGTGTAGGGCTGAGTGATAGTAGCAGAAGGATTGTTTTAGCGATGAGGTAAGTGCGTGTTTGGGTTGATATGTATTTTTTTGATATGCTTCTGGGGTTGAATATTTGACTTTTGTATCAATTGATAATTGATCGATTTAAGTCTATAACAAAATCAAAAGGTTTTTATTTCGAGTAGGCCTTCTCAGGTACTTTCAAAAGTTACTGAATCTAGCTGCGCAACATTGGTATACAACACATTTTCAATAGAATGTTGATGTGTAAAATACTTTTTATGAATCCAATACCAAGATATCGCATTTCTTTATGTTTAGGTGACTTCCGTCACCTTTTAAACATATCGTTGCAATTATGAACGGGTGACAGCCCACTTCTCCCAAACGGTGTCTTTCTCCAACAACCGCATTAATACTACCTACTTTAAGACATGGTAACTAACACTAGGTCAAGTATTCTTTTACTAACATCTTACGGATCCTGTATTTGGTCTGAATAAAAGTCTTATTATTATTACTAAGCAACAGTAGTCTCAAATCAGACAGTGTTGATTTTCGTTGCTGACGGTACAATTGGTTGTCAGAACGACGTAGGTGTTCGCGCGATTGACGTAAATTGAAATATCACGTGTCATCTGTAGGATTGTGGAGATGGGATCATCGCGAGTATAATCGAATAGGGTCGTCAAATGTCCGGTGCGATGTAGGTAACGTAATCAAAGGAAATGGTGTTAGGTATCACATAATCATATACTTATTGTATGATTTTTTTCAAGGTGTTTTCATGATTTAGTAGGATTTTAGAGGTTTATAATTCAAGCAACACGTTTTTGTAAGGTATGGTGCACTAAAGAATTAATTCCTTGTGTCGCGAAGGGTTTACAAAAATTAAAATGTTTGAAGAAACCCAGACTTAGGACAACACAGTCGAAAAAATACAGTTAAATATACCTAGCAACTAACATGCTCTTAAATTAAAAAAAACGTATTGAAAGTTTTAAAAGTCAATTTTCATTCTTTCTACACTCATGAAGCTTATCTAACATCCTGACTTTTTACTAGCTTAAAACCTTATATCTAGAATTAACTCGTGATATTACATTTCATAGAAAAAGTGAACAGAAAACGAACAGAACATGTCTCGGCGACCCGCAGCTTAAGGTTGACCGAGCGCAAAACGGATCGCATCCGGATATACCGGATAACCGGATAGAAAAACTGAAAGGATTTGTTTTATGTATGCTCGATAGAATAATGCTTCGAGATTATTTATTCGTTCCAATAAATAAGATACAATTTATTAGATAGATAGATAGAATATTCTTTAATGCACACCACATGAGAAACAGATTTGACAAACGTAAAAGTTACATGGTGCCACAATGGGCGGTCTTATTATTGGTTTCATTCAATTTTACTTATCGATTATTAATAAACAACAGAAACAAATAACATACATATCTACATGTCTATTTGTTACTCTTTCACATATAAACCACGATGCAGATTTATGATATTTTTGATCAAATTTAATATCGGACTAACTTGAGCTCCTCAAAAAACCCTGGTTAACTTTTGTCCCTAAAACTGAATCCGCTGGCAAAAAATCTTATAACTTTATATTTCCTATAATACACCTACGCAACATATATTTCGGTCCAAAGCCACCATATCACCTAAGGCAATGTTAAAAAGATCAAGGGCCCTAAAAAGACAATAATTGTCTATATTTAACCGTTAAAATGTGACGAAGGGGTATATTACGCGGAGGGCGACCTCGAATAAATAAAACCATTAGGAAATGAGGAAACGTACCCGCGGGGCACGACTGTAATGAATATAAATTGTCTGTCTTATCTAGTATTATTGCCGGCGTGTAACTTGGCAAGGGTTAGAGCGAGAGGAGAGATGCGCAGAATACAATTATGTATGTAAAATGACATCTGCGCATTTCTTGTCTCTTTCGAAGCGTTGCCACGTTACATGTCCAGAAGTATAATGTATGTCTGTGTAATGTCTCCTTAATTTTTGTGTTAAAATGTACCCTTTTGTGTGTTCGGGTTCGGTGTTTTAAAATGACTTTTGGAGTTGAAATGAATAAGTGAATTTTAAACTCTATTTTTCTAGACGGTTGGTATTGTTGAAAGCATCGAATTGATCAATTGTCATTGTCATACATTTGGGCGATAACTATAAACTTAAACAATTGTAAAGTTATCACTTGTCTATGGGTTTACTCGCATTTACGAGTACCTACGTAATCGGGATCAGTATCTTAAAGTCTAAAATAGTTAAAACAATGTATAAAATATATCCAGAATTCTAGCCATAATTATAAACAGTAATTAATATGGAAAAACTTTTAAAGAAAACAGAAAAACGCCACAAAAATTACAAGTAGTATACCCACTAGAGAAACTTAAAAAAAAAGATGTTGACCCAGTAAACAAAACAAGTAGATTTATCTTGAACTTTTCATTCAAAGTTTGTAAAAAAAAAAAACGTAAATTCGTTATGACCAGGCGTTGTTTCATTATAACTTTTAATAAGACTGCCCTGGTTCATTATTGAAAGCATTTTTTTTTATTTTAAGGTGAGAGTTTTAGTTGTTTTATGTTTGCCTTCCTTGTTCGGATAAATTGGTTGTCGAGGTTAGATAGGCTGTATCTCTTTGTAAAATGTGGGTAGGTACTTGGCTTTAGCTGTTTACCGACCCTAACATCAGACGGATAAACAGCTATAAGCAGTTATTAACAGAATGATGTCATAGCAAAATATAATCCTATACTAAGTAAATTACTTAAATAGTTATCAAGAAATAAAGTCATGACCAAATTTTAAATTGAAAATTACTTCCTTGATAATTACACCACCAAACAAAATTCGTATGAGTGTATAAAACAAAAAGAGTCATTTACCAGTAAATTAATATCAAATACAGGAATAACATACTCAATAATTACTAAAAAACCTTGTATAATTACCGGACAGACAAAATACAAAAGCCCCAAGTTGGGCGCCAATAGGCTTTGATACTTTCGTTTCGGCTTTGTTCGAGGAAATATTTAATTTAAATGAAAGGGGTGGCTTTCGTACCTTTGTTTGTATTTATATGTATAAAATATGGGATAATTACCTTGTTTCAATGTAAACATTGACTATATTGTTATTTATTTTCGGTCCGTTCCTATTTGAAGTCAGGAGTAATTTATAAAATATTAATATGTATGTTTAACTTTGAAACTTCTTATCGTTTGTATAAAATACATTGGTCGAGGAGTAGAACAAACAAGGTAATATTAAAGTTAAGTAATCTCTTTTGTTTTACGAGGGTAGTTCAATATAATAAGCTTTTATTATGTTTACTACATTTTAGATTAAGTGGAACATATTTACTTTACTTTAGAGCTTGATTTTGAAACGATTTAATGGGCTTAGTCTTTATTTATATAACGTTTTACTAGTAAAATACAATGTAGAGTAGTCTCCGATACCTTTATCCAGAATAATCATTGCTTCTATCCTGACCAAGGCGAGTATGCCGAGTCTTAACTTAATTTCTTCTGAATTTAGTGGATAAATAAGAAACTAAATTTTCAAATTGAATATGACTACTTTTCAAAATTCAGAAACGATGGAACTTAGGTTAATATGGAATTTAGAAATACGAAATAAACGCAATAGGCCGAGAGACCCTACCTAACATACACACTATAAATTAATTACAATCAATTTGGCGAACAAATCGGCACCGGTGTACTCTAAAACAACAAAGGGTGTTCTATATATAATTGAATAAAATATGGAGGGTAGTCGGAGTCAATACCGACCTCAGGCGGTCGCGTCATGAATACTAACGGAGGTGACACACTTGCAGAAGAATGGATAGCTCGTTATAAAACATACTTAGTTAAAATGTTGGGTCCTCTATTAAAAAAATTTCGTCAGCTAAAGAACTCGACTTTTCGGTTTATTTTTTTCTTGCCTTGGTACCTCGGTAGGCAAGTGATCATTCTTTCATTATAAACGTTTTATCTTTAAAACGTATAAAAATGGCAATATTATGACTAACAACAATAGTCATTTCCTTACATTAGAGCGATTCGATGAACCGAAAAATTTAGAAAAAATTTAAAGCAATCATCCATTCTTTCATTAGAGACTGAGAGAGATAGTGACAAATATCAACTACCTATATTATGAAACTTAATGCTAAAACTAAGTAACTCAAAATTTCCAAGGAATTTCAAAATTCACTATAACTAAAGTGCAGTTTTACCGAAGCCAATATCTTAAGAACACAAGTTACGTCGTTAATTTTAATCCTGCTAATAAACATTTATCTTATCGAACTTTGAAACTTGGCGTATGGATATTTATCGGCATCTTTGGCACACGGCAGCTATCTATGAGAGGATTCATGTTCCACGCCACTAATTTAAGAAAAGGCATAAAACATAAAATTGGCAAGAGGAATGATTTATTAAGTATTCCTTAAAAGCTCGAGAGTTATGTTTTCTTCGCTCTGTTGAAGATGGGAAATATGGATAGTAGACAATAAAGTATACAAGTTGTTCGAGTTTATGTGAACAATGTTTGTATGTGTGTGAAATTTAAGCTGCAATCTCTAAATACATTTTGTATTCCAAAAACACATTAGGACTTCTCACTTATTATTATTGGCGCCCAACGTGTGGCAATTTCAAATGAAGATTCAACTGATTTGTATTCCTTCCTACGTAGCCGTGTGTACAGCAAAATTCTCAAGTGTTACGTATATAGGAATACATGTTTAGTGTGCCCCAATTTAGGCCTTATTACATTTGGGCAATACATACACCGTTAAATTTCTATCAAATTACCATCCATTTAAATTTGAATAGTAATTACAGGTCTATTTTTAGACGAAGCTCCGGCTATTAATATTATTCATAAAATAAGACTATAACAACCATCTGATTAATGGCAATTGTGACAATTAGTCTTACTATGGTATACTCTAAAAAGGGATTGTGGTAGTCAAACATAGTCGCATCTTACAAAGTACGTAATTGTGACAATAAGTCTTACTATGGAAAAGTGTAAAAAGGGGTTGTGGTAGTCAGACGCAGTCGCATCTTATAAAATACGGTATTCAGTTAAATCCAGTAAGACTGAATCCAGCGTAGCTTAGGAAAGGGGTACCTAAATCACACAAATCCATCTGCAAAATGACCTCGATGTTTCTCACTTGGCATCAACCCTTGCAACGCATTATCCCAACGAAAAAGAAGTCTTGATTAAACAAATGCGGAGAAAATATTTTACATACATACAAGTTGTCTTGCTTACAAATTACTTGTTTTGTGTGAGATATATCTTATATCTGATTAATAAAAGACAATTTAGGGTTTGGACCTACATCTAATTTGATTATTTTGTTCGGAGAGAATCTGAATAAAAGGAAAAATATATTTCTATCACAGAAATCTGTGTATTCCTTTTTTTGAACTTCAAAAAGGTTTTGGAACATCATTGGACGTTTCTTCGACCCTGTTTCGTACGAAATCGTTCAAACGATGTCATTGAAATAAAAAAGTGTAGGAGCAAAGCTCTCATTAAACGTTATTGATTTTCAAGATTTCGTGCAAAAGCTTAGTGAAATCTTTATACATTCGAAGAAAAAATCTAGGCAAAAAATAAATCCCAACTAATTTCCTCAATCCAGTCTTCATTTAATCAAGAAGCTTACATTAGCCAAGCAAATAACAACTCTGACAGAGCCAACATTGACACAACCAACAAAACAATTCTACCCTCACATTCATAAAAAGCCGACAAACGAGAATCCCCACTCACTGGGGTCCTAGTGACGTCATTACAGTGACGTAATGACCGTTACGCCGTTGACGATTCGTCACAATAAGCTCTGATATTGGCCGTGCAATTTCCTTGTGAACCCTTAGTAATGTGGGCGCTGGTCTCGTGTTAAGATCTCTTTGAAATGGAGACTATTCATCGGGTTGCATACAATGGCTCGGAGATGCTCTACTGAGGTAATGGGCGTGTTTATGATTGGATGTTGGCTGTGATATGTTGTAGGTATTCAAATTAGCTATTAGATATGGAATATGGAAGGAGACTGTACTTATAATGTTGCCTAGCATATGATGTCCAAAAAGTTTTATAGACTTTAAAGTGTGGTCTCCTTTACCATATGAAGATTGGTAATAAATAGCTTTACTTAAAATACAACATTAATAATACAGCACACTGTATTTTTATTCCAAGTATTAGACGGCAAAAAAAAAAAAACTATTTGTAATAAATACATATAGGTCAGAATCCCCATAAACCATTAAAGTTTACACATTACTCTACATACGAAACCACCAAACAGGTATAGTGAATCTGCCAAGAATTGTGACCAAAGTAAATATGCACAGCAATTGTGAAACTAAACCTTCGTACACAAGGCAACATAAAGCTGCGATACACGACGATAATAGTTTCCAAGCGACTATTGCCACACTAAACTCAGGTCAGGTTTATAGACAGGCACATTTTATAGACCAAAGTTGTTGGACATGGGAGAAATGCGTCGCCTCGTGTACAAAGGTCTTTATTAGTTGGAATAATTCCAAGATGGCCGGCAAATATACAGTTATGTTTACAGGATTATCTTGCCCAGATAACGTGAGATACTGCTCAAGTATTTTGGTATTGAATCGAGAAAAATACTTTAAATTGCTTTAAAGAGATCTTTGGATCAATTTGTTGAATCCTTGCAATGCAATACAATAAGCGGAATTTTTAAAGTTTGACCGATATACATGTATGACCGTCTGTATTTCTTAAACAGAGGAATAAATTTGTATGGGTTTTTTTTTGCGCTTTGCGAACCAAGTAGTAATGCAATTACTCATTTAACGAAATAAAAATAGGACCAGAGAAATATGTTATATTACTTAACATAAAATATGACTTATAATAAGAAGTAGACTTTTCGATACGTAGTAAATTATGTAGATACATTTCACTGCCTCAGTTTGCAGTGTTGCAAGAACAATTAAAATTTCCAACATCGTGCATAAATTCCGCTAACTACTTACTAGTAATTAATCATTTGGTAGCACAGCGCTTTCTTGGCAGTTTTTAAGGAGCTCAAGAAAATTCAGTTTGTTATGGCTACTTATAGATTTAGAGCGTAATTCGATTAAATTTTGAAGAAAATTAGTTGTGATACTTCTCAGACCGAAATTCTTCGGGTCTTAATTTTCATTTGATTAGGATAAATTATCAAGAAACATTATCAACATTGAGAAAATAAAATCGAAAGGCTAAAAACTAATAAGAAAATTACGAAATTAAAGTCAATGTAATGTAAAATATGGATTATATTCTAAAAACTAGAAACAAATGAAAATGAGGACTTATAGATATTGCAACTGCTAAAATCAGCTACAAGAAACCATATATCAAAGAATATATTTAGCCACATACGGAAAACATGAAAAATATCTGCCTAAAAGAGGCTCATACTAAACGAAAATTAGAGACGAGGAAAGTCGAGTCCTTTGTAAATACGCCTGCCAAACTTAGATAACATCTGCATATATATCGCGTAGCTATTGAATACTAATACCCAATCTATCTGATCTTCAGAGATATGTAACTTGGCTCCTCCTTTCTTGCATCATTCCAATCTTCCAAGACCCTGTACCATGAGGTCTCATATTCTGACCAGCTGTATATGCGTTTGAAGCTGTGCTAGCCTAGTGGTGAGACCATAGGACTGCCAAGTCAAAGGTCTCGTTTTAGATCCCCACGGAACGCACCGATTTTTCAAATGTTGTGTGCGGACAGAAATAAAATATCACAGCTTATATGTTTCGGAAGCAACATAAAAATGAGGGTCCTGCGCCTGAACTCTCTCCGGTGGCGTCGGATTGCCGTCCCATCCGGCTATTAGAGTAAAGGAACAGAGAGTGCACCTGTGTTTGCGCACACGCTTGTGCACTGTTATATATCCTGCGTAGCTGGCTGGTGTCATAATAACACTAGCCCCCGCGGCCGAAATCGGTCAGGAAACACACACATATATGCAAGGGAGAAGACTCACCACAGCGCATCTCGCTCACACAATGCAATAGTCCTAGTTTTAATGATCATGGTACGAGGGCTGATCACGTGAACGTCTATGATAGTAAATTCCCTGAAGTGATAGATGCTGGAGCTATTGTTCGATGTTTAGTTCAAATTTAGATAGGCTTGCAAATTGAGAACATGTTGCAATTCTATACAATTTAGGCTTTGAATAGATTCTGTGCATGTTGGAATCAATTGGGAACGAAATAAGTCTCAAATGTATAGAGTACAAACAACAACCTATTCAATATATACATGTGAATAGACATAAAAGACTTATGCTTGCCTGTCTGTTTTTCACGCTAACAGGGTAAAAGCCTATTATGTTTGGTTTTGATAAAATTTAGCACAGCGTTAATATAAATAAATAACAATAATATTACTACTGCAACAACTGACATCTACAGAAGTGGAAACATAGTTAAAGCAAGTTACATTTACAAATGCCTGTAAAATTACATACTTCCGTAACCTTTCTTTTGAATATCAGTTTCATATCCCCAAACTAATATCCGTGTGGTGTCCGGATATAAAGAATAGCACCACCCCATATCCTCCACTGGGTGTCGTAAAAGGCGACTAATGGACCTTAAGACCCAGTGCACTGTACCAAGCACCGTGGGTCACCCGAATGGTGGCGGGTAAACAACCAACAATCGCATTCCCAAAGAGGGTTAGTGTCAGGCAGGCGGCCGACTATAAAACCATAGCCAAAACTTTAAGCAACACGTCTAGAAGACGTGTTGCGCCGACCCCAAACAATAATAATTGGGATAAGGGCAGGGGAATGATGATGATCCCCAAACTATACAATTGTTTTTCTGAAGTCCAATCTGCAATGTGGTTATACTATAAATACTGAAAGCAATTCCCCACAAGAGCGATTATAGTCCAGTTCTAACCGAATCGTGTACAGTTGCAAGTTTGAACTTTCAATCGACAATAACAATAGTTAAGCTTCGCGTGAGCAATAAACATATTACTTTCAATTCGTTTCCAATGGCAGAAAGTTAACATTGAACCTGTCCCAGTCATTTCAGAAAAAAAATATTGAATTTCTAATCGGATTTATAGCATCTAAAAAAAAATATAACTTTCTATCATAAACACAGAACAAAAGGATGCTTGTGATCGCGGCACAATTTGCTAGATATTCGTAATAAGTTTTTTCTTGTGGTGCATTTTTTTCCCAGCCTATTGTGTCCCACTGCTGGGCAAAGGCCTTCCCCCAAATCCTTTCATGTTTTTCTGTCCTGCGCCACCTCAAATCAGTCATCGCGGTGTACCTTCAATCATCCCGCCACCGTTTTTTAGCGAGATTAAGCTAATACAAATGTTTTGATAAATTATAGTAAGTACTTTCTTTTCAATAGGCCAAATAGTCCAGTCATTTGGTAGTTTTACCTGGAAAGTTTTCCGGGAGTTTTGAAAATTGGGTAATTTATAGATTTGGATATGCTCTTTTCGAATTTTAACTTTGCCACCTCGTACCACCGCCGCTCGCGCCGCCATTTTGAAAAAATGGCGCCCAAAAATGTTTTTTTGGGAATAACTCCTTTCCGTCGCATTTTACGAAAAAAATATGTTCTCCAAAATTAAACTAAACAAAATTTCCTACACTTTATGTCTTGTTCACTTTTTCATAAAATCAATAGTTTTGGACGTACGAGCGCCGCAAATTATTATTAATTTGCACCACTACGAGTGTTTCGTATATTTTTCTAAACTGATCTATTACTGCCGCCGGTTTTCAAGAAGTAGGTATCAGGGCAATATGTCACCTTTGAATCGGGCCCTTTCTCTCGACTTTGAACGAAACTTCAACGAAATATTTGTCAGTAGAAGCTATATTAAGAGAAATATTTAGTTTAGACTGAATCATCAGTGTACGTTTATTGTCGTACAGTGTTGTTTATGTTCTTAGAGCTATGGCTTCATATACGGAAAATTGTTTTATTTGTGACAATTCACTTGAAAACCGGCGGCAGTAATAGAACATTTCAGAAAAATTTACGAAAAACACATGGTGCAGATGAATAAGTAATACTTTGCGGCGCTCGTACATCCAAAACTATCGATTTGATGAAAAAGTGAATAAGACATAAAGTGTAGGATTTTTTTTCTAGTTTAATATTGTAGAACATATTTTTTTCGTAAAATGCCTCAGAAAGGAGATATTCCCAAAAAAACCGTTTTTGGGCGCCATTTTTTCAAAATGGCGGCGCGAGCGGCGGTGGTACGAGGTGGCAAAGTCAAAATTCGAAAAGAGCATTTCCAAATCTATAAAATACCCAATTTTCAAAACTCCCGGAAAACTTTCCAGGCAACCCCCTTATTTTCTACCAAATGACTGGACTAAAAAGACAGTCGAGATCTCACCACATTACAGTAATACTTTATATTCTACCGAGTATATTTTGTAAGTTGTCAAACAATTATTATCTAGCTCAGATATCTAATTTCCTAGGAACACAGGTACAATCATAACAGGTCTTGGCAAGCCGTCGTGTTTACCATCCGGAGTGCGGGATGAGCGATCAAAATATTTGTGCAGCACTCTGCTACGCCTGGATTTATTGTGTTATACGATTATTTCGTAAATATTCGTGTACTAGTTGGGTGGAATGGTATTAATAAAGATTTAGCTTTGGATGGAATGTTGGATTGATTTTGGCTATCGAAAGTGAATATAAATGTAAGATAAAGCATTGGAATCCCAAGTATCTGAGATTGAAATTAGATTTTGATTGTAAGACTACACAATAGATAGATGTTATAATTATACCAAACAATGGTAACTATATTAAGTATTTTTGTAAAAAGTACTCAGTGGAACATATGTATAAACACCCCTTTTTGAAGGCAGTAGAAAATAATATCTTTTGCTTTTAGCATACTATGCGAAGATTGGTAGTAAGCATGAGGCAAAAACATAGAAAATCTTTTACATGCAAAACATCTGACTACCCGCACTCACCCTCATACACGATATTCACAATTTCTATCTACCCACAAAACACTCACTTCCTAGCCTGAAAAGTGAACACGTTGCGTAATTTTCCTTATAATTCCCTTTATTCCTGCGCTAAGTTCCGTCTAAAGAGCAAAATGCTACCCTAATAGTCTCGCAGACATTTTCCCGCGTCTCACAAAACATAATTTCAAAAGTTCATTTTAATATTATCCAAAGAAAAGAGTTCAAGTTATGCAGTTCATAATTTATATCTTATGAAAGAAATGAGAGAAAGACGGGATAATTATTTAAGTTGAAATTAAACTTAATATTGCGATTCTTTTATGCACTGACTCGAGACCGTTGTTCTTTAAAAGAATGTACATTTTATGACTGTCTTTTCATTTTGAACTAGATTTTAGACTTGTAAATTTACATTGTAGCATTCTCTTTTACTATTAAAGTTCCAATTTCATAAAAAAAAACCCTAGAGTTACAGGTGGATAAAAACTTCAAAATCAATAGGCCCCTGTCAGGGCGCCAAAATTTTTCGCAGCAAGTCTACAATCAACATTGTTAGGGTTTATCACTGAAGCAGTGCTTTGCGTTTATTGGAGCAAAGCTAGTTTCAGCAAAATAGCTGTACATGCAACATTGTATTACTGAAATGACAGCAATAACGACTGGAGATGAAAATGCTGCCACTATTCTCGTATTTTGAGCTATTACGAGTGTTGAGATGCAACACTAATTTATGAGGGCAGTTATGTTGGGAATATACCGACACTGCTATATATTTTATTTTGGAGGACGCACTGGGTATATCTCTTATACAGACAATAACCTAACAAGGTCGTTTAAATTCAAGTACCCAACTTTTAGCTTTCCAACGATAAGTAGTCTTACATCAAATAACTGCGAACGAAAATTGTTTTGTATCAAAGAATAAATGAAATCCTCTTATTTATGACATCCTACATTACCAATAAAGATGCTCATTGGCAGTAACCGATGTTAGGAGCTATAATAGTTGTTAATAGGCACTAGATACTAAAATGACAAATGAATAACGAGCCATTGCCAGAGTCCCGTGAGTCCCACGTTGGGCGCCAATTTCAGCACGGCCATAACCCGGTGCATTAGATTCGTTCGAGCGAGGGTAGTTCCAGCAAACCAGCTATACATAAAACAATGTATTACCGGAATGACTGGTCTAACGACCCGAGAGGGGCTTCTTCCCGTGCGTTGAGCCAAGCTCGACTTAAGGGATGGTCACACTGCACACTAAGACCAAAAGTGAAGGTTTCATCTTATTCATAATATTTTATAACACTATAGACCAGTTTTAGCAGTCCGTGAGATTTTAAAAGACTTTTCAGAAATAGCTGATTGAAAAAAAATGGGTAACGAAATCGAAAGCGTTTACGCTTATTTTTCACTGTCTAGAAACTGGATGAATTCAGTTACAAATTTTACCTAAATCATTATGCAAAGCCTAATAACAATTATAATTTATTTTACCTTTAACACAAACGCGTAAAAATTATATAAAACATTCTGATACAATAGGAAAAGTTCAATGAAAAATTCCTAACTTATATCAAAGTTTTCACGGTATCACGTACATTATAATAGTGGTTCTCATTTATCTCGATATTCTTAAAGAAATCCAGGAGAAAACCTAAAGTCTTTTAGTCGGTGTGTCCCTGCCCCATTCAGAAAAGTTCTTTGTCTCATAAAACGAGAGCAGGTATATCACCAACTCGGCTAGATTTTTATTACTTGGAAAATAGCTTCTCAACGTCATAATATTAAAAATCTCTTCGATAATGTTCCAGTTTCAGTTTTCGATTAACTCTTTTTTTTTATACTCTATATTACTATTTGTATTACAAAATCATAGTATTAGACCAATTATCATCAGGAAATTATTATTTGTTTGGAGTTATTTATTTATAGTTTTGGTGTTAAACATTTTTGGGATGTGAAAATTGCTCTGTAGCAATATTTACATCCCAAAAATGTTTAACACCAAAACTGCATGACCATCAACAAAAAGAACACAAAAAATACCCCTACAATTCGAATAAAAAGTCCCATCTCAATAGAAACTAATTAAGAAATCACCATACACATGGAACCAGAAGCATAATGCAATCAGTTCACGCTGAGAACGTAATGCAATTCTCAGGGACTAACAGGATTCCTTTTGCACGAGCAAACGAACTGGATATAGAACTACCAACGTCCGTACACATCTATTTCTACCTAGCAAATAAAGTTGAAAAGAAAACAGGACGAAAATAGGGTAGATTGGAGTCTGGGAGATTGGCTCTTAATTTGTAGAGTGGAAAATGTGGAAATAGAAAACTGTGGCTTGTTTAAATCAAGAGGTTATTAGAGTTTCTTTGTATGTAGATAGATTGTTTTATGAGTGTAGAGGATGCTTTTAAAAGATAAATTATCTTAAGAACTCTGTTCCACAAGGATAGCAGATGAAAAAATACTCAAAAGACATAAAATACTAGCTCTTCTTATTCTCATTGGAATGATTATTCCTTTTTCATTATTTTCGTTTAAATTATTAGTATTTCTCATTTAATTAAATTATGTTTCTAGTAAGTATCAAATCGAATTCAGTTAACTACTTCGATTTTTGCCACCAAACACTAGATTTTCGTATCAACAAAGCGGAAATTAAACCATCCCAATGTATCTAAATCAGTCTACCTGAAACTAGATCTAAAATCGTATAACCAGATAAAAGAATAGGATTAGCATACCACAGTCCGATGGAAAGCCGACCGTCCGATAAGTGCTTTAAATTCACGGGAGCGAAAATTTATGGTAAATGCATCTCCATTTAGCATTCAACTCGAGAGATTTTTTAGATTTACGTATGCCAATGGGACTGAAACCTTAGCTTTGATAGAAGATTTAAGTGCATAGTGAGTCATGATGGCTGACGCATATTATGAGCTTCCGGAATTTGGAATAGGTATTTTGACTGTTCATCAAATTTTATTTCAAGGTAATGAGTAGTATATTTTGTTATTTGGATATATCAGTAGTTATTGAAATGTTTAATAATGAGAAACCTCTCTCACTTGTGTTTGGTGATACTGTAATTAATATTGAGATGGAAAGACATGTGTCAAATCTCACAACTATACTGTCAAAAACCTAATTAATATGCACATTGTCCATAAGTGACTATTGCGAGGAAGATGATAGGAGTGGAACAATGATGGTTGAAAAAAAAACAGTTCAATGAATATCCTAAAATTACGTCATTAACTTAAAATAACGAAAAAGTCAGCATCCACCACTAGCTTTAAATCATAGGTAAATTACCTGAACGTAAAAATAATATTTGTTGAGTACACAGATCCTAATTACTTCATCAAATTTTAATTAAAATCGTTTTTTGCACTCAAAGCGTTTCAGGCAAAAGTGAGTGAAACCATTAACTTTTGAACTATCCAATGATTAATGGGGAAATAACTAGACACGAAGTATTTGCGAACGATTCTGCAGAAAAGGGTATGATTAATTTGCTTATTTTCAAGTACCCACCTGCTCAAAGAGGATCCATTGATTGCTTTTACTTTGGAAAGGCGATTAAGTAATGTGTACTTAGGTATACGATTGGGAAAGGTCTATGTTTATTGATAGAGTAATGTTATTCGTAAGGGAGGAAAGTGCGTCGACGATTTAAATTAGTTTTTTGGTCAAATCTGGGTGAGACTGACATAGGGCTGAAAAGAAAGGGACTGATTAAGATATGTTTATGCCCCGCCCATCTGCCCGTCCAACAATGAGCAAAATCAATATAGAATATTTAGATTTACAAGATAAAACTTGTATGTGATGAGATATTGTAGATTACGTGTTCGAATATACATGTTTCGACTTATCATTATTGGATAAGTAAAAAGCTGACCAGACAGCATTTGAGAGTACTGTCTGTCGTCCTAGGTACTAAAAAAACCAACAATGAGCTCAACGAAAATCGAATCGAACAAATCCAATGTTTTCTGACCAGACAATTGTATTAGGATTTAACAAGTACAGAAACACTTATGGAAAAACATTACTATGTTAAAACAGAGTTCAAACTATTGACCTTTCACAGTTCGTTGCCGTTTTAATTAAATTAAGGTAAAAACAAGAGGAATAATTAAGTGGCGCTAATCTTAATAATCTCTACACCGCATTTGGCCTTACTCAACTTAAGCAACGGGTTTAAGCATCCAATCTCCACGTTTGCAGAGAAAAGAATAGATATAACAGAAGGTTCAAATTAAAGAACTCTAGAAAGTGTATCTATAATAAGTATCTTTTCTAATGTGTTGCTCTCTATAAGATTAGTTAGACTGTTTGTATTCAATGCAAAAGAAATTTCATATACCCGATTACTCTAGCCACTTTACACATCACTCTCTACACAAGCCTTTAAACAAGTTTTAAAAGAAGACATAAATCACAAAAAGTCAAATAGAATATCAGAAATATAACCTTTTCCTATCAATCATTATTACTTAAGCTTTTCTATATAGCCAGAGATATCCCACTACAAATAAAACTCTCTTACAGTTTACTTAAATTCACTTCAAAGATCTGATAGTCTAGTACTTTTGTATAAATCTCTGTGTAGGTACAGTCGTGCGCCACGGGTCGCTTCGGACGGACTTTTACTAAGCAAGGTGGCGATCGCAATTTCCTTAGCGCACCGCTCTTGTCGTTAAGTAGAGGAAGTCGGGGTATGTGTGACGGTTCATTTACATTCTAATGATATATGGCTAGATATGTTGACGTGTTAATGGTTAAGTATCTTTGTTAGGTGACTTTTAAAGGGTAATTATTTTGGGTACATTGGAGGAGTACGTAAAATAGCTTTGCTGTATATAGTAGTAGTAAATCTGAAGACATTATTTCCGAGTACATTTCAAATTAGTAATGTGGATGCTACTGGCACAGGACTAGACCAAATCTTCTGTATAAATTTAGTTGTTAACAAATATTTTTCTCTTTCCCCAATGACATACAAAAGTTATCCAAAACAATGCAATTTTCTTTAAGCACAGTTTCTTATAACGTGCTGTCAACTACAGCAAGGATACTAAGTTATTCTCGGAACATAATACCATGAAGCGATACCTAAATGTCAGATATTATAACAGGTAAAGACTTAACTGCAGGCGGACCCCTCACTACGGAAATTTTCCGTTTATAAATAGCAAAATCGATAGCCGCTTTCATTACTGAGAACTCATATTACTCGATTTGAAATGACACGTTAATGATAGTTTCGCTAAATGATGTTAGACAATATTATGGATGGTACGACACATTTGATTGTCTTTCTTTAATAGATGAGGTATAATCAGGTCTTTATTTAGATGATGATGGTGAATATCATTTTAATACATCATCCTATGCATTTGAAACATGCTCACTGAGTAGTAATTGCTCTTACAAAGATTCTAAGAAGGACTTCTTAATATGCAAACTACGTAAAGTTAAACATAACTTTTAACTTAGCAAAAAGGTTTTATATTCTAGACAAATGAAAAGCCACTATTATATTCCCCAAACACAAAAATCAAATTACAATCGCAACAAAGGAAAAATTCCGCCAAGTTGTGGTTACAGAAAAAAATTCAAACTTTATTTCAAAATGGCGGCGTTCTATTCGAGTCCGTTACTTGTTGTTACTGAGAACTGGCGTTAACCGGATAAATCCGGTTCTTTAGCATATGAAAGGCGACTTTAAGACGTGGCAAAAGCCTTTGTGAGGCTTTAAGTTGGTTCCTTTAATATTAAAATGAAACAGGCATCCATTTTGATGGGGGAAATAGATTTTATGGTGGGATAATTATTACAATCGTAAATTTAAAAGTAATGGCCCTTGGAAATGGCTCAATGATTTAGTGGTTGGAAGATGATTGCCAAGTGGGGGCAAGTGTAACGGGAGTCAATTAAGAGGGTAGACAAATTGATATTGTGGTTTTCAATTATCAATAATTGCCTGAAATGAAATTCGTCAATGAAGGTTGACAGTATGATATTTATAATGACAACATTGGTAAATATCATCAACAAATAATTTGAAATATTACACCTATACCGGTTGATATAATCCCATGAGCACATTTTCCTCATTATTTATTATTCGATTTCTATTACATCATTTACAGCTGAATTAATTCGTTTCCCATACATTCCTTCTTACAATTTAACATCAGCTTTTCCCATCATAGAACTGGTCGTAGACATAATAGCTGAGACTCCTATCCTTAATGGCGTCATTTAAAACTAGCGCCTTGCACTTTTGGCAAGCCTAACTTGGATCTAGTGCGAATCACTTGTACAGTACGCGTAGTTAATGTAGCTTCAGTTATGTGATAATGTATGTTCCTGACTTCTTTGAGTTTGAAGTATGTTTCCGGTGAAGATTTTGGCTAAATTTTAATACTCTATTTTTCATTTTGTGCAGTAAAAAATTTACTATACGCGATACTAGGTAATATTATAGGCAGAAATAGCAATAGGCACTATAATGGATATTTGATTGGAGACACGATAGTGCTCTCACAAAGTGAAGCAAAAAATATATTCTCGAATCCGTTTTACACCATTTTTTTTGTAAACGTTTTTTATTTAATTTTCGGTGACAGACTTTTCAATATTCCGTATTATTATCACTATTTTACTAATAGAACTGTGATGTATTTACTAAATAATATTGTAAAAGTATTAGTAAAGTAAACTTACCTTAGTTTCGAAGTATGTAAGTGTCATTCTGAACTTAATATTTTAACTGTGATCTGGTGAATAATCTTGTTTCGTGTTCTTGTCTTGATTCTATTAAACTAATGCTGTATGGGTTCCGTTATCACTTAAAATACTTATTTAAAATTTCAACTAATTCCCAAATATTAAAACGTCAATCAACTTCAAGTAGATTTTAGGTTTACAGTTATCTAATTCTGTTAAATTTAACCTCTGAAACTTGAAAGGGTTAAATTAGAAATCTACATTTGAAATGACATTTAAACTTACGTTGCGATTCAATATTTGGGTATAGATAGGTTTAAGTACGGTTATTAAAGTAATGGTTAGTTCATAATGTGTTATGATGTATTAAATTTTCTATTTGATACTACACATAGAAAACTATAGTGCCAATATTGCTTGGTACAATTAGTATGTTCATTAAAAATATATGGTTTCAGGTTATGTTATTATTACAATAACCAAAACTGTTTGTGTAATGTTATAATTATTTTGTTAACAAACATCGCACTCACAGTTTTTTCGAGCGAAATACTAGTTGTTTATAATTTTTGTTTGTTGAAAGTTCAAAGCGTTATCAGCATTATAGTTTAAATATAACGTAAGTTACTTACATGTGTAGTCCCAGCTGTCCTGGTCATTTTTGAACACGTTCAATCGTTCAGGCTGTAACAATAAATATTAAAATTAATATCTCTTTATAGCTATATTTTAATTCCTATACTGTCCGGACCGATTTCGGTCACGGCGGCCGGTGTTACTATGACACTAGCCAGCTACGCGGGACATATTACAGTGCTATACTTCAATAAAAATAAACGTATAATTTAGGAATAACGTTTAAATAATAACATTTTTATTAAATAATACATATTATTATGATGTACAGTTTAAAAACAGTTTTGTAGATAGAGGTTGTTCTACAGTCTCTAAATAATACAATTAACTCACTATTGCCATTAAATATCAAATCAGCAGTTCGTAATATCTATTTGCGGATATTATCGCAAAATTCTCGCTCTCGCATTCCTTCTTTTATTGATCCATTTATTATTGGTTCACTAATACAGTATCGGTATTCAAAACAGAAACGAAACAATACCGTCGATTTTCCAATTAGTTATTTGTATGGGAATATAGTTAACAAATAAATGGATCCATTCAATTGCAGAAAAACTGAAAGTATTGTTAGCTTGTAGTCGCATGAGTGACTCTACTATTCAAACTGATTTGTTTGAAAATATTTTTGTGAATCGCTTTTAGAGTAGCAAATAGGTTTGAAGATTTAATATTTTGTGTTTTGTTTCCGGAACATAAAAAGTATTTTTGCTATTCATACGTTAGCTATTGTATTTTGAAACTATTGGAATTAAATATTTGTTGAGGCTGAAGTTTTAGTATACATTATAAAATTTAGAATTGTTATACATTTTACTACTGTAATAATCTACATTTCTTGCTTGTGCCTTGTCAGCTGTTAAGTCTCTTTGATATTTATATTCTATTTTCTTTGATAATTTCGATACATTCGGCCTTAATAAAATGATTTACTACTGACAACAATTCCATCTTTGCGTTTCAATAGATTAACTATCAGATTGTTATTAACCGTTTCTATTTTCTTTACAATCATACGGTTAACGTCATTTGAAGATACTTGGAAACAGGTCCAACATGCAGAGCATACCTTGTTACGAACTTTAAAAAATGTGATGGGATATTAACAAGGGGCCATCCACCTTTGCTCTACAGAAAAACAGCCCAAGGTAACTACAAAACTATGACATTTTTATCTGCCCGTTAGAATTCCATAAACGTTGAAGAATTAACTGATAAACCAGTACCGTATCATATCCCGAGTGTTGTGGAACCCTAAAAGCGGCAACTCATACAACCGCGTTACAGGGTCGTTTTATATCGCGATGCAAGCTATTCCAATATATTGCGTCTTTTGGCGTGCGCCACCAACCCTTTTTAGTTGGGGCCAGTGGAACCGCGGGCAATAATGTGGAGACCGTTTATCATGTCAGATGGTCTGACAAACAGTTTTGCAAGTTAGGTTATTGGCTTCTTGAGAAAGACACAATTCGTTTTAAAAAGGTTTTAAAACAAATATTGAGAGAATTGCTTTATACGCATACCGAAAAGTCGTAAGATAGTTATGAAAGGATATTAAGACAACGACTTAACAGTAGGATAGGATAGATAGACTATGAAAAATATATTATGCTTCAAGACTGTGATTATGCATTTGTTTTTTTTTTACGCGTAAAAATAGTTTTACTTATAGTTGAAAACATGACAATATACACATCAATCAAAAATAGACGGAGAGCTAAACATGTAACTTTATTTGCAGCAATTTTGGTACCAAACACTAGTTAAATCAATATTCTTTTGTACGCATATTTAAATACGATTATGAATTCAACATATATTATGTTGTATACGTACTTTTTGGAATAATTAGGATTGAAAATTAGGACAAGATTAGGATATCATAGAAAAATAAATAAAAAGGGTTCCGGCGAACAAAATCCGCCGTCTTAACGGCCAAACAATGATAACTTGGCAGACTACAGAAACCTTGGTTGGCTGGTTACGCACAGGAATCGAACTGGCTTTTATTGTTTCATGTTCCCCATAGCGTGACAATACGAGACGCAATGCGACGTTGTTACACGATACCAACGCTAATTTGTTCATGTCATTCAATTATTTGATGTGCTGTATTCATATTTTGAAGTTCAATTTTGGCCTTGAAATTGTATATTGAATATTATACCGCTTGCTTGCAAGTTTTTAGCTAAAAAAATAACTGATTATTATTAGTTAGTAAACACATTGACGTTTGATTATGTATAAAACAAAATTGCATACATTAGACGTACCAAGTTTTTTTTTAAACTATCCAAATGTACCTATGTTATTTCAAATCGTTAAGAATAAATCTCATGCAATTTGGATCGTTTGAGTCACTAAATAGCGAATCTTCAAACAAAAAAAAAAACCAGGACAATCGATTGATCTTCTTTACAAATTTTCCAATAACGACAACACGTTAAAAAAAACTCCTTCTCCAACAAAATCTTAGCACTTTCAAGACACAGTCTTCACGTACCATGTCTCGGGATGAAACGTATACACTATCATGTAGCCGGCGCCATTTCCCGCGCAACCATCGCTCGAGTGTTAAATAGCTCTCGAGGTACACGAGAGATTGTCTCGCTTAGCACTCGCACGTTCAGGCGCTACCTCGATTTATTTGCCATTTGCCATGGCAAATTATAAGACAACCAGCTTACCAATGGATCTGAAATTTTGATATAGGTAAATTGATATCTTTATCTAGATTCTGCCAGAACGAAAACACGATAGTGATAATTTTACTCGATCATAATTAATTTCGAAAACATGTCTAAAAAAGTACTATTTTTGATTTTACAAGCAAGTTACACGATCTTTATGTTTCAAAATTACTCTAATACATTCGTAACATCAATATTAAGGTTCTGTCAGAACAATTTTTCCATAACTATTACCAATCATTTTTAAATAAAGTTTTAAAATTTTGGATTTTTTGAGCGGCCGCGATCATGATAGACGCTACGCAATTCTGAACCTTATGCCCGTGCGCTAGCGATTGATACACAATAATGTACGGCGACGACTGAGACGAGCCAGTCGGGCGATTGGGCTCTTCGGGGTCGGACCTATGCATGTTGTCGCTCCGGTCGTAGGTATATTCATTTGTGACGTGATGATCTTAGGTTTTAAATATTTTGTAAGTGTAAATATTAGTTGGCTTAGACGTTATAGGTAATAGTTATATTATTAAATTAGGTTTAGGTTTTATAATATAAAATGGCAAGAACTTAAAAAAAATATAGTTTCTTAAAGAAAAAAGAAAACAACACCTCAAAGAATGTGCCGAAAATGCAGGAGGTGAAAAAGGCAAGGTAAATAAAATAAAATCATCATTACCTATCTATGCAACTAGTATGTAGTTATGTAATTTGTTAATTTTAGTGAAATTGTTGTTCTATAACATACTTTTGTAGTTGTAAACAATAACCATTCGTAGGAGAGTTGTAACTATAGGTAGATCTCGCCAAACTTTATGGTGGCTTTGGATATTGCTCGAGTCGCTGCATAAACACCATTTTAGGCAGGGAGGTAACAGCGGGTGATGGTGGGCCACATAGGTACCTACAACAAGGTTGTACGCGTATAGGTACTCGGAAGTTAGATGCGATGCGACCAGCCACTATTAAATTTGGCGAGAACTTTTGGTATATCTACACTAATATTATAAAGAGGAAAACTTTGTATTTTTGTTTGTTTGTATAATGGAGAAACTCAAAACTACTGGACCGATTCTAAAAATTATTTTACCATTACAAAACTACATTACCTATCCACGAGTAACATAGGCTATATTTTATCTAGGTAAGTAATATGAGTGTTATTAGATATTATTGTAAATATTAGCACAAATCACTAACTAGCTACTACTACTACGTAAACATAAACACTTTAAGAACAAAAAATCTATGGAGACTTTCTTGTGTGTTATTTTTCTTGTATTGCCTTTTAGGAGAAGTTTACAAAATGAACGGATTCTGCCAGAAAAAACAATATGTGCTTTAGATGCCGTTCCAGCAACGAATTTTTAACATTACATTATTATTTATATTTCAGTTTTAATAAATATGTTTAAAAATAGAATTACTTAGCTTCATTACTTCTTTGATACTTTACACCTCACTACGTACATTTTAACACCATAAGATCCGATTCCTTAACCGCTGAATTTTTACTAACTGTATCACGCGATTGTACCCGCATTGTATCAAATATAACCTGTATTCACCTCTAGTGAAAGAATCTTTCAAATTGGTCAAGCAGATTCAGAGCCATTACAATCCACATAAACTAACTATCAAATCTTTCCTCTTTATAATATTAGTATAGATTATTTTACACTAGTCAAACCCTTTCATTTGATACCCATATTGACGGTTTTGTAAAAAAATATGCAATTCTTGGGCCGATATTCACCAAATAAAGCTAGGAACACTTCCGATTAATTCCCATTTCAAACAAAAAAAAAACTAAACAACTATCGACTCAGCCGTTCAGGATATACACAAACACACACACACAACACACCACACACATACATACATACAACCATGCACGTCCAACTTATCATATTAAGTTTTCATTACAAGTATTTTTTGTAAATATAAAAAAAAAAATAATCCGATTAAAAATTAAATGTAAGTTGCGGCTCCTTATCTTCCCTGTTCGGTTCTTTTGACCCCGCGCTGACCTCGATGTGTGCGATTGGCGCGCAGTTCAAATTTGACACATTGAGTGACGAGTATAGCTTGCGCGACGCGCGGGGCGCGCGGGGCGTAGTGGGCGGAGCTATCTAAAATGAAAATATTCGCGGTAGCGTCTTCACTCCTCGGAGGGAACTCTTTGTGTTTCTCTTTAGACGTAAGTGATATTACGTATTTTGTGAAGCAAAGCGGGGAGTAATTGATAGATAGTTTTTATAATAATTGCTGTTTAATTATTATGATGGTAGTCTATGTAGCAGTAGATTTTATCAAATTTGATGTTCCTAGTGTTTGGCAACACAAATTGCAGCATCACTGATGAAGATCAGATCCTTCAAATCGCAGGTGTGCGGACACTTTAAGTACTCCAACAAGCGGTTGTGCTGATACTTTGGGCACTCTAGCAAGTACGAATTTGTCTGTTCGGAGATGCCGCACTCGTACTAAGTTATAGTGATATGTGATTAGAATTATCTCATTATCATATTATAATAATATAGTAAGTAACATTTCCCGTGCACCCGTTCTCTGAGTGTTTCACAACCCTAAGAAAGACAAGAGATTGTTTTACTTAGACTCGCACGTTTGTAATAAGTACTGTAATATAGAAGGAACATTTTGTGTTTCAGTTTAGAGATAAACGACAAAGTAAAAACAACGAAAATTGAATTGTATGCGGTATCGATATTAGCAAATATGTAAATAGATTTTGAGATGTGACTTATATTGATTAATCTTTCTACTCCTGGTATGACACAAGTAAATTCGTCCGAATCTACAAAAAAAGAACCTCTGGCATCTGGCTTTTATAAAGTCGTTTTGTACGCCCCGCACTCTTGTGCGTCCTATAAGTTTGAAAAGTAATGTTAATTAAACGTATTTTTTACGCTAATTACCCCAAATAATTGGGGTAAAAATAAATAAATAACGACCTATGAACCCGTATGACTTTCTTCCATACTTCTAATATATTATAAGTTATACAAACATTTCAGATTCCACGAATTATGTTTATAAACCTAATGAATATGTATTGTGAGGTAAACCCATAATAAAGTTATTTAATTAGAAAATAACTAGAATATTTCTTATTATAATTGGAAACATTCTTTTAGGAAGTATTTATTTCGGTTAATTGGTTTGGGCTAAGTTGGAATATTTAATTTGGTAATAAAATTAAATATGTATTTATGGACAAAATGTATACTTTTGTATAAAAATTAAATTAAAGCCCCTTTGAACACAAAGTAAAACATATTTACGGTACACGACGGTTTAAGTTCATCTCTAACTAAACATTAACGAAATAACAAAAAATAATATAAAACCGTTAGCCATTTAAACGTATTGACAAACAAACATCCATACAAATATGTCACCTATGACACTATTAACTCAGTCACAGTTTCAGAGTCAAATAAAACTTAAAATAAAGGCACCAACAAAAATATTTTCCTTTTAAAAATGCGAGCAAACACAGAAACAACTTATTCGTATGCTGGGGTCGGCAACATTTGAAGTTCATTTAGAATTTTAACATGTAACTTGCATACCCCATTTGTAGGGAATGAGAAATGTGAAAATACACTTCAGTTGGGTGTGGTTCCGTGCGTTTTGTATTGAATTTAAATATGTTGCGAGTGTATTTTTAAATATTAAAAGTGTTTTATAGAGATATTTCACTATACGTTACAGTTTTAAGGCAAGTTATTTCTTAAGAATAGGGATGTTGATTGATCTAGAATATAAGTCAAAAAAATTAAAATAATTATAAAATATTTTAAATTCTGCATAGCATCGCAAACCCATATTTTTGTAGAGTCTTACTGAGCCCATCATTCTTAATCTTAAATCGATTTATCAAAGTAGTATAGTTCAAGATTGCAAAACTGTTGTTTTTACATTTTAACTCACATACATACACACCAGCGTTAATTCTTCTTTTTTTCCATGTCATAACATACAATAATGCAAGCTTACAACATCTGTTTGTGACAGAACACAATAAGGAAGAGCGTCACAAACATGCGGTGCAAATATGTAATAGAAAAATATGCTAGAAGAAATATCTGAAGGATTATTAACAAAATAATCACAATTATCAACAAGACAATTCAGTAATTATGGTATAATCTCTCATTTTCCTAAAGCATTAACATAGTATGTATGATTTATAAAAAAAAAAATCGACGTTATAAAGTTTGAAAGTAAGTATATTCTCTAATAATAGGCAATGGAGTCGCAAGTCATATGAAAATGGCAATAAACCGTAAAATTCTTAAACAAAAAATAACAATAAAAACAATTATGAATTCCCGTCACGAAAGTAAAAATTACAGTAAACTCTTAAAACGTTATATTATTCAACTCATTTACCATTCAAATTAAAATTCTTTTACGCTTGAATTTCTACGACCGTATCAAATAAATTTGTCGACAAATACTATTATTAAAAGGTTTTAAAGGTCCTTAAGTTTGCGGAACTCTAAATAAAACGCCCGCTCACACGTCCCGGTCAGCTGTTTTTTATTTCGACCTAATCGGATGTTAAATACTCGAGTTTTTAAGTCCTACCCTCTTTTCCACGTTTTAAATGTTATCCATTTGTCTCATCTCTGTTGGTTTTTCTCTCGTTTGTACGTTGTTTATGTTATTAGGTGTTTGTTTTGTGGGATTTAAGTAGGTGATATTTATGATGATTTTAGAACTAAGGTTTTTGAGTTTGGTTGGACATATTAATCTCAGGTATTGATGTTTCGTTTAGATAATCTGTTTGTTATGAAAAGCTACAAGGTTTAGTTTACGACGTGACACTTAATAGACATTAGGTTAAATCAGAGAGAAAAGTAAGGGTTTTCGCGACTTCGTTGCATTGCTAATACTCCGGCAAAAAATAGCTGTGACCGATTCTCAGGCCTACTCAGTATGCTCATAAAATTTCAAGAGAAATAGTCAAGCCGATTCGGAGGAGTGCGGGAACGAACATTGTGACACGGGAATTGTATACATAAGGAGGTTGTAAAAGCTTAATGTCTATAAGCAGTAACAATAACGGGCTTGCATTTTTACTTTTGATGAAGTTAATAGTTCGTCCCCGTTCTAAATACTCGGTGGTTGCTAATTTAGTAAGTTGAGCCTCTCATCTGCGTAGTAACTTGAGCCATTTTGTTTTTACTTTATTCACTCAATATTTATCACAATTTTAGTAATTCCACTCCAAACTACTAAAACGAACTCTACCCCTTTATCATAAAGTCACTTATGCTATATCTTATAGCTGTGCAGCCAACTATAACATGACAACAACATCATCTTGTTATACGGACCCCTAAAAAGCTCCCCTAATAGAGGGTTGTCGTTATAATAGAACGTTTAGTGATGCTTTGTGCCCTATTATGTTGTGTACGGAACCAAAGATCGATCATTTGTAAGGGTCAAATTGTTAGGGGTGGCACGTGAGCGATTTGTGAAAGTGAGTTAGCATGTTGTACATTTGCATGAGAATAAATTAAATTCGATTTGAAAGAACTTAACTTGGAGAAGAAATGTTAAGCTGAGAAATAAAAAGCTAAACAACATAAAAACTTAGTGTACCTAACACTGATTGAAAAGCTTTTAATAACAATACATTCAATAAAATTTTGTACCTTAATTCTAAATTGTAATTTTAATCAAAATTTAACAATAATTTATTTATAAAGAAGTCAAAATCTGAATTTAAACGTTACAACCTATTACTCAATTTCTACCAGTGGCGAAGGGTCCATATAACTCGATTCCTACCGGCTTCCCTTTTGAAATATGTCAAATACTAAGATTATGTTTATTTAAGTATCATTTAAAAATATCAACTATAATTATAATAATTTACGAAATAATAATGTACGCCTTTGCTTGAAAATAACAATAAACGCCTAAACTTTTTTTTTTGAGCAAAACGCATGCAATTAAGGCCTACAACTTTTATAGTAAACCCACGATTCGCTTTACCGGTTAAAAGGTAAGCCGGGACGCGATTTGGGAATCGCGTACGTCTACTTCATAGTGCGATCTCTTTTACTCCATTGAGTAAAAGTGAGACACATTATGTAGTTTGACACATTGAACAACCGCGGCCAATAGGACTTAGGGAAGCCGTTGATTTTCGGCTTATGACAAAGACAGAAAAAAAATAATGCGTACGCCAGAAAGAGATGCAATATGAACTTCGTTCGTACGTCAACTGAACAGAACAGATGACAGCTGACGTTTACGTTCGCGCGAATATTATAAAAGTTTTATTTGTTATTTTCACCGATTAATTTGCATTAGATTTGGTGTATTCGTATCATAATTTAGAATCTTATAGTATTATTACTTGTGATTGATCAGTGTAGTGATTGTGCAGTAAAAACAAAATTACATCAGTTCAGTGTTATTGTTTGGTTATCGTCTATTCGAATAAATATTTAGGTAAGTCAGAATTACTAAGATTGTTGATTTAGTTTGTAGATCTATTAGAAAGTAGTTATTTTTGTTATTATTAAGTAAATTCGATAATATAGCGGCATTAGTGAATGTAAAATGCTGTCTAACTGATTATTTGCTGACTGAGGAAAAATCTTTTTCAAAGTAGCGTTTAGAAAAAGACCTGACATGATTTGAATTAATTACAAATGACGATCAAACATTTTAACAGTTCTTTCTACAACAAAATATCATTGGCTGACAGGAAGTTTTAAATTAAATTAAATGTTTTGTTTCCCTTGCTTGTTATTCTCAGATCCAATACTCAATATCTTATTTCATTCCACATAGTAATATAAATCAAAATTTGGACCCTGTCTGTAGGACAAGTTAGTAGTAGATATGCACAGCATAGCACAGTACATATGTGGGAAGGCTTAAAATATTGTGTTTATAATTTCTATATGTATGTACTTATACTATTTGTGTATTATTGTTATAACATTATAATCTTCTAAATATGATAATATATAAGTAATTTAGAAGTGTTGTATATTGTTGTTATGCAACTTAACAACAATATAAATATTCATATTTTAATTATAATGCACTTAAGTCCATGTTTATGTGGCAACCAACTATTATAATTATATTTAATATTCTAATATTTAGTTGCATTTTATTTTATAGTATACATTTTAATTTGTCTATCAGTTAGATATTCATTTATTGTACTTATAGTAGCATTTTGATTGTGAAATGGTTTTAAATAATAAATTATTACTGTATTTCTCTTATTTTTTTTTTTAATTTTCTGGGTGTTTATAATATTAGTAGTGAATACAGCTACACAGGGTTTAATGCTCTTATTAATTCATCTAAAATACATGTTCAGACAAAAAACATGTCCGTACTTGTTGTTTATCGTTGCATGATAACAATGCAATTTTTGGACGGGCTTCCCTTTTAAGAAAATTCACCCTTCGCCACTGATTTCTACCAAAACATTCAACATTTATTTCTTCAAAATAAAACAAAATATTTCCCCGAAACATTTCAAACACTCAAATATTTCCACAAACTAGCTAGCTTACACTTAAAACTACCGTCAAAAGCGAAAAATCCGAATAAACTTTATTCGCAACGGTTTCTAACAAGTGGCAACCCTATTGCCCAGGACCGAGACTCCTTACAAGCCCTTGACGCGAGAGCTTTTAGCAACTTTGTTACAACAGGTTATGCAACGCGAAAACTTTAGACTTCGGACTTTCTGACTTTAATGGTACCTGTACTCTAAAGTGATTGGAAAACTTGCTAGACTAACTTTTCTAAGAATTTTATTTCTATTTTTAATCGATGAAAATAATATTACATTGTTTGCTAAAGAAAATATTTACTGTTGGAGTGAATGTCACTTCAACTTTAGTTTATCCTTGCTAAATTAAACAACGGTTTTGGTCTTCCCTATCCCCTTTTTCGTTTCATTAATTCCTAAACATTGTTTAATACACGTGTGTCTTACTTCGACGACACACGTGTATTAAACCTCGGAAATCGAAAATTTAATTTTTAATTTATGTGAAATAACCCATAAAAAAACTTATTCACATTTCCATCTTCCCACTAAATCATTACTTAACGTAAAAATAACGCCAAGTTCCATCAGCTCATCTACTCTATCATTTCTAAACGGAAAAAAAAACGCCAAGTCCGAACTACCGATAGTCAATGTCCCCCCCCCACCCCCCGCCCCTCCAAGCTATTGTCACTTACATTCATTCAGGTGGACATATAACACAAAATGATTAATGTACTGTATGACGTCACAAAATAATACGTCAACTCATCGCCCTGCCATAGACCTATAAAAAATACAAAAGGTACCGTTACAATAACCAAATATTCTTGAAAAGAATGAAATGGATTATGGCCTTATTATAAAATATGATGTGATGGATTAATGTTTACTTTAAAGACTGGATAAATGATTAAACTTTATCTTCGTTTGTAAAGAAATTTTGGGATTTTTAAGCTCTATTGTTGACGGTTTATTTTGTGACGTAATTTTACGATTTAGATGGGACGAGAAGATTCCTTTTTATTTGAATTATTCGCTAAAAATAATTTAATGAACATTGTTGATGACAGTAAAGTTAATCAACATTGTGATTCTTTATAAAACATTGATGTGATTGTTAAAGCGAATTAACTCACTTTAAAGTAATAAACTTAACACATGAAATAAAGTAGTCAAATGGAATAACAATAAAAACAAAAGCTTCACAAATAAACCGAACGAAATAAAACTGTCTGCCGTAAAGTGTTACGCGAAACGTTTCCAATTTAAAATATACAAAATTTAACGGAAAATTCCGATTCTTTAAAATGTAGACGATCGCGACACACGTCCAAACAGTGCGACGGTTGTCAAGCAAATAGCTCGCTCGCGTTCGAAATTCGAAATGGAACGACTTTTTTATTGGATCGCCGGACACTGCGTGTCGGGAACTGTCGAGATCTTCATTTTTGCGAATTGCTAAATAGGATTACGTTGTGTTTCGTTTGGACATTGTTTTGTATAGAGATTCAGTTTTGTTTTTAAAGGTAGATAGAAAAGCAGAATGAAAAAAACGAGGTAAAAAAAGATACTTTTAGCTCCGAATTAAGTAAATTTATATAAATTAGTAATGCCTTGAGGAAAAAGTTAATTCGAATTGACTAATGAGCAATAAACCTATATTTCTACCTTTAAGACGCTACCGCGAATATTTTCATTTTAGATAGCTCCGCCCACTACGCCCCGCGCGCCCCGCGCGTCGCGCAAGCTATCGTCTTCACTCAATGTGTCAAATTTGAACTTCGCGCGAATCGCACACATCGAGGTCAGCGCGGGGTCAAAAGAACCGAACAGGGAAGATAAGGAGCCGCAACTTACATTTAATTTTTAATCGGATTATTTTTTTTTGTATTTACAAAAAATACTTGTAATGAAAACTTAATATGATAAGTTGGACGTGCATGGTTGTATGTATGTATGTGTGTGGTGTGTTGTGTGTGTGTGTTTGTGTATATCCTGAACGGCTGAGTCGATAGTTGTTTAGTTTTTTTTTGTTTGAAATGGGAATTAATCGGAAGTGTTCCTAGCCTTATTTGGTGAATATCGGCCCAAGATGGCCGCCGCCACAAATGGCGAATAGCATATTTTTTTACAAAACCTTCAATATCGGTATCAAATAAAAGGACTTGATAAATTAAAAATCCAAGATAGCGCCCGCAAAAAATGGTGAATTGCGTTATTTCTTTTCATAGCTACCTCAATAATAATACATTTTTAAACATATTTATTAAAACTGAAATATAAATAATAATGTAATGTTAAAAATTCGTTGCTGGAACGGCATCTAAAGTACATATTGTTTTTTCTGGCAGAATCCGTTCATTTTGTAAACTTCTCCTAAAAGGCAATACAAGAAAAATAACACAAAACAAAGTCTCCATAGATTTTTTGTTGTTTTTGTTTTGTGTTTATGTTTACGTAGTAGCTACTTATTTAGTGATTTGTGCTAATATTTACAATAATATCTAATAACACTCATATTACTTACCTAGATAAAATATAGCCTATGTTACTCGTGGATAGGTAATGTAGTTTTGTAATGGTAAAATAATTTTTAGAATCGGTCCAGTAGTTTTGAGTTTCTCCATTATACAAACAAACAAAAATACAAAATTTTCCTCTTTATAATATTAGTGTAGATATACCAAAAGTTCTCGCCAAATTTAATAGTGGCTGATCGCATCGCATCTAACTTCCGAGTACCTATACGCGTACAACCTTGTTGTAGGTACCTATGTGGCCCACCATCACCCGCTGTTACCTCCCTGCCTAAAATGGTGTTTATGCAGCGACTCGAGCAATATCCAAAGCCACCATAAAGTTTGGCGAGATCTACCTATAGTTACAACTCTCCTACGAATGGTGTTATTGTTTACATCTACAAAAATATGTTATAGATTATAGAACAACAATTTCACTAAAATTAACAAATTACATAACTACATACTAGTTGCATAGATAGGTAATGATGATTTTATTTTATTTACCTTGCCTTTTTCACCTCCTGCATTTTTGGCACATTCTTTGAGGTGTTGTTTTCTTTTTTCTTTAAGAAACTATATTTTTTTTAAGTTCTTGCCATTTTATATTATAAAACCTAAACCTAATTTAATAATATAAGTATTACCTATAACGTCTAAGCCAACTAATATTTACACTTACAAAATATTTAAAACCTAAGATCATCACGTCACAAATGAATATACCTACGACCGGAGCGACAACATGCATAGGTCCAACCCCGAAGAGCCCAATCGCCCGACTGGCTCGTCTTCGTACATTATTGTGTATCAATCGCTAGCGCACGGGCATAAGGTTCAGAATTGCGTAGCGTCTACCATGATCGCGGCCGCTCAAAAAATACAAAATCTTAAAACTTTATTTAAAAATGATTGGTAATAGTTATGGAAAAACTGTTCTGACAGAACCTTAATATTGATGTTAGGAATGTATTAGAGTAATTTTGAAACATAAAGATCGTGTAACTTGCTTGTAAAATCAAAAATAGTACTTTTTTAGACGTGTTTTCGAAATTAATTATGATCGAGTAAAATTATCAGTATCGTGTTTTCGTTCTGGCAGAATCTAGATAAAGGTATCAATTTACCTATATCAAAATTTCAGATCCATTGGTAAGCTGGTTGTCTTACAATCTGCCATGGCAAATGGCAAATAAAATCGAGGTAGCGCCTTAAAAGTTGCGACATCATTACTAAACAAACTAATATAACAAGACCCCAAATATTTAAATGTTATCACAACCCCAAAGTTAAAAAAGGTACATGCTAACGTAGAAGATAATTCATCCCTTTCATTCCCGGGTGGAATCGAATTTGTATGAAAAGTTTCGAACAATGTCGTCAAATGAAGCGTCTACGTAACGCGTCGATAGGTTGACCATCAGGCTTAACCAATTTGGACAACCTATACTTCTATATTAATTTAATAAATGTGAAATTAACTATGTTTGTCTGTTGTGCTTTGAGAGGTATCTCAAAAAAAAAAACAACATGTGGTGATTGGTAAAAAACCACAACCAGTCAACTGATCATACAAAATTTGGTTTGGATATTATGAGCTGTACAAGAGATATCATGTGCTATTTTTATTGCTTTAACGGCAGCGGGATTTCGATCGGAATGCAATAACCTATCCTTAATTTACAACTGAGAAAAAGTGTCCTATTTTCCGGCACATTGGATGAAGTCGATACCCTGATCATTTTTTGGTTCAAGAACCTATCTAAAGAAGACATATTATACCTTAGGCTCAAAACAAAGAAGACAGGCCAACCTATTTCCACTTTTATTGGGAAGAAGATAGTCCAGAAAATTCTCAATTTCACAAAGCATACCTATCCTATATAATTCGTGGTTAGTGGAAGCAAGCAGCCGCCGGTCAGAGCGCGTTGCGGCCGCCATTTTTTTTTATTCTAGCTCAATTTTCCCTCACAAAGGAAGTGGCGGGCAAGCAAAATTTGCCGGAGCACCGGTACTCTTGCGCTTTTGTGTCGCTAGCTTCGGCTCAACGGGCTGAATACCGCCTGATTGTTTTTAATTGTTACGAAGTATTATTCGAATGTGTGGTGTTCATTTTGTCTTGATCAACTTGGTTGATTGGAAAATGTGTTGCTTAGAAATTCTTTCTTAATTACTTTGAATCCACCACTTTGTCAGCACAAGATTGGGTTCCTAACATGGCTGAAATTAGTCATCACACTGCCTATCTGCCTATTTTATCCAAGTATTAATTTATAGCTATTTTCATCTAAGCTAATCTTAACCAATTATTTTCGTCAAGTTCATTAATATTCGACCCAACATGCCATCGGTCCATCTTACGGAGAAAATACGTCAATATACCTGCCTAGCGTACAAAAATCATTGTCAAATGATTGTCACCACCTATAGCGAGGGAGGTGGAGTGTCGTGCTAGTATAAGTGGCGGTAACACAACGCTTAAGCAAACGTTGTGGCACTGAGAGCTCACTTAGAGCGCGACGTATAGAGTTACTGACCGATCGAGAATCGTGTGTAAAGCTACCTTATATTGAAGATTTCATTGTAGTGGAGAATTTAGATTGTTTTTTATTATAAACCATGTTTTTTTTTAATAATGAAATATAATACATACTAAATTGATAGCCGGTTACGTACAATTGTATTACGTTTGGTTTTAATTTAAATTTAATGCTGTTTATTCGATAGCTAAAGAGTGCAGAAATGTACCTACTATTACTTTTCAATGCTAATAGGTTTATCTAAGTGAAACAATCATTTACTGTTTTTAAAATAAAAAAACCCTTAGCGGTTGGGTATCCTTTAGTGGGTTTAACTGTTTTCTCGTGGGAAGGCACAGGTCTAAATTGATTTCTCCGAGCTTTTGGTCGATTGGCAAACATAGGTTTTACCTCTATCTACCCTTTAAGTAACATATTAGGCAATATATTAGAGTAATGTTATAAATTAATAAAATAGTGTTGTACAAACCTTTGCGAACTCGATTTTGAGCGTGCAGCACCCGGAGTATATGTCGCAGCCGTGTAGCGCCTCCTTTGCTCGCGTCGCAGACTCCACGCTCTCAAACTTGTGGCCAGGAGTTAAGGAAATACTTGTACATGGACATACATAATAATACATTACGACATACATAAAAATATAATAACGACTAAAGAACCAATAAGTTCATAAAACATACCACATTACTAGCCTGAGATGTTCCACAGCTGGGCGAAGGCCTCCCTACTCTTTTTCCACTTGTCTCTTTTAAAAGCCACGAGTGACCAGTTCGGTAAAAATGAAATCAGGTCATATCGCCTTTACAGGACATAACTTTTATTTAATTAAAAATAGATTTTGTAATTTATTGGTAGCCTGAAGTATACTACTGCTTGGTAAATGCTTCCCGACTTGAACCATGATTAACCTTTAAACAAGTAGTTTGTTACTTGGTTCCTACAGAAAACATCGATACGTACAAAATCTTGTCACAACTTTAAAAAAACTTAACCAAACATTACTTTTTATAAATTCTTCGTAGTAGTAAACAATAAATCTCTTAAGTATTACCTACTAAATCACAATTAGTTACGGTTATATAAATCAGCATTAATCATACAAGTATTAGAAGAGACGTGTAAATAAATAATAATATTTATATCGAATACATTATCATAAATGAATAATTATGTTTATCAGATTTTATTATTTTTTGTGTTGACATCTTCGAATGCATACTCGTACTAGCTGTTGAGGATGAGTATCTAAACAAAGCTTAGGTTAGACTTCTAAGATAGTGTTAAATTTATTAAAATACTACCTAACTCTCCAAATCGACTAGAGCTACAAATTAAGAAATCAAACATATCAATTCTACATACCTTAAAAACACTTAAAACTTTAAAACCTCCTTAGTCCGTCTACCAAAGTAAGAAAAGCAAAGTACGATGATAAAACGAGATCGGATTACGTTCGTCATAATGTTATTGAACGATTAAGTCTGGAGACATCGGTATTATTCAAATGATCCAGTCGAGCGGATGCCGTCCGTGTAATATAGTATAGATAAGGGTGGTGACGTAGTGATAAGATGACGCGGTATTCGAATCTTTATTAACTTTTTTTATCGATTCCTGCACTAAGGAATTTAATCCTTGTAACGCGGGGAGCTTCACATAAACACACCCAGACACAGAACAAGCTTTTGTGGATCGCACAAATTCTTATCCTACGCGGGGATTGAACCCGCGACACGTCGGGCTCAGTGGTAATTAACGTGGTAACATTTGTCTAAAATATGCTGTTTTAAAATTTAGAAGAAGGGGTTTGTGACGCAACTCATTCGTAAATTTATACGAAATAGTGACGTCACGCGCATGTTTCATTCACTGTATTTTGGTGAATTTGTGTTTGCAGGACAAAAGAAAAAATACGTATCGAATTTTATAGACATACATGAAATAAACTTTTAAGAAAACTAATATCATCCCTATTTGCATGACGATATAAACATACGAATCACATGCTACTAATACATATAATTGATATACCCCTATTGCAATTACTTGGCCAACATTGTCTGAGCCTTTAACGAGACACATAGAGATAATAGTTATAACACTGTTGCCGATCGTAGCCACTAAGTAATAAGCTAAGTAAATAACTTAACCGTGGCTATAGCATCGGCCGATTAACTCGATAAGCGCGGGAAATTCCATTACTGATGCAGTTTAATAGAACTTGTATGATGAAGTTAGTTCAAATCTTACACATATTGATTTTGTTATGAGACTTACTATTCATCCGATAAGGTTTCACATTGGATTAAGAGCACAAGTCTATAAAATTAATTTGTCGTTTTAACAGAGTTTAACAAAACTTTTTTTAGTAGCATATCTTTTAGGGTTTGGTATCTCAAAAGAAAAAGAAGGAACTCTTTTAAGATCTTCTTTGTTCGACTGTCTGTCTATCTATCGGCCTAGACTTTTTTCGGTCTTGATGCAAAAAAATATTAATGTATTAATTTTAACATATTACAAATTCCGCTGTTCTCATGTCCCTTAGGCCAGCTATTCAGAATCACAGACGTCCCTACTTATATTCCGATTTGGACAAAACTCTGAACTAATTTGAATAAAAGTCTCTTATAAAAAAATCCCGAAAGTGTAATTAAACAAAGATTTTATGACAAATTGCTACGACTATAAGATTACGTTACAATTTTGATATCTTCGAAGTTTTTATAGCTTACAGTTAATTTTTATTCACGATTTTATATTTAGATCTTTGAAAGTTTCACCCGCAGTTCGATTTAATCGCAATTTCTATTTTAATGGCAAAGCCTACAATCTTAACTATTATGTATACGAAAGTTACGTGTTTGTCTATAATGTCAGTTACGTTAGAATGCTAAAACTTCTACACTACATTCAATGACACTTAGCATAAAGTAAACTTGAGCCCCAAGAAAGTATTTACTTTATTATCTTTGTCATTTCGCTTAACAGTGATAAAGACAGAAAATTATCATAGCATACTGCTGTAAGCAGTGATAACCTGTAAGTAGTGGTATGACTGTTCCACTGCCAAGTCAGGGTTGGTGAGTTTTAAATCCTAGCACGCAACAATGTCTATTCAAAGTCATGTGCGTATTTCAAAGTAATTTTCACTTGCTTAAATCTGTGAAGCAAAACATCGTTAGGAAACCAGCATACCTGAGAAATTTTCAAGGGTGACGTGACGAGGGACGTGACGAGTCACGTCAGAGGCCTTCGGGCAGCTTTAAAACTCTGACACCAAGTTGTAAACCAACCATACGTCTTCTGGTCCACTTATATAGTCCTCCTTATCGATTTCGATAACGGCGACCTTGGGTAAATTCACCTCCTAGCGTGAGCCCTGATGTGGCTGGCTAAACCGAGTTTGGATATAAAGTTGGTCCACTTATAGCTGCCATAACCACTGAGATGAATACATTTACAAAAGCTGCTCTTTCTATAGACATCCAATTTTAGAAAGCTATACTTAAAATGCCTTTCCAACATCCTTCACACTTGGATACTGCGTCAACAACCAACCCACGCAAGTGATCTAAATGGATCCGCCAACGCTTTTACTATTGACCTTTACAGAGTAACGCGACACCCAAACAATACTTCATGTATATAGTCCATTTATCAGTAAAATAGCTTAATCTATTATTGAACACATATTTGTATTGATTTTTGCAGTATTCAAAGGTCAATGAAATTCTCCTTTCCGGCTAAAATTCTTTATATTATTCATCTTAGGATATACATACATACATACATATACGTCACGCCTCTTTCTCTTGGGGGTAGGCAGAGATCACATCTTACCATTTGCTACGATCCTAGCATAACACTTTAGCTTCATCCACACTCATCAATCGCTTCATACACGCCCGTCGGTTTAGGGTACTCCTGACCTGACCTGTCTTAGGATATCCTGTGTTTATCGCCTGTAACACAGGACATGGAAGGACTTGGGGGAGGCCTTTGCCCAGCAGTGGGACACTTTAGGCTAGGGAAAACGTATATATCTGAGAGCTTACAATCAAAGCACCCATTAGTGGTAAAACCAGCAATGTTTTACTGTGAACGAAGAAAAACAAGTTTATGTGTCTTAAAGATTAAAGTCGTTTACTGTCAAAAAAGATGTAGTCAATTTATCAGAACTCTTCGGAGATTTTTAAACAAGTAAAAAACTAAAACAAATTCCTAAACAGCTTGCCATAATGTATTATTTCAATAACTAAACAATGTCAGGGAATAACACAACAGATTTTATTAATCGCGCTCTTTAAAATGGTATTTATTCGTGCGTGGGTCGTTGTTCGGGCGGCCTTGTAGACCGATAGATTTCCTCAATCACACCGACGCGTAACATCCGTTTACAAATGTTACGTGTTCAGTAGTTTTAAGGCCTGCCACCACCGCTTAAACTAATACTGCAGTTGTGTGCAACTACAGTAATATTACTTCAAGAAATTGTGGTAAGTTTTCAGATTGTCAGTTGTTTTGTAAAATACGGAACTCAACAGAGGCCGAAGTTAAAATTGTGAAAGAGAGACAGCGCACTAAAAGGCGTAAAGCGCGTAGATTTATAAAATTCCCACGTCACAATTTTGGTTACCGTACTCCTCTGAAACGGCTGGACCGATTCTTTTAAAATTTTGTACCTATGATATGCATTCAGTAGGTCTGAGAATCGGCTATTATTTTTTATCCCTATTTTTTTGTTAACTACGAGTAAGTCGCAGGCTACAGCTAGTCAGTATATAATATTATCAGCGGTAAGTAGGCCCTTAGTAGTGTCGTTATAAGCTGGTGTTAACACGCTGATTAAACACTTGTCTGAATACTAACAATTGTTAGCTTGATTAAACGGATCATAGTTGTGTGTTTACAGTAATTCTGATTGATGAACGCCGGTTCACGAGATCTAGGTGTGTTGTATAGATTATAGCCAGTCTCGATTTTGCGAAGCTATTTTACCTACAAAATAATTCGTTACATTAGAAATACGCAACTAATACCTACCAGAATTTTGCGATCATAATTTGTCTAGAAAATGCAAATAGGCGATTTACTTCAACATTTTGTAATGTAAATAAAGACCAATTTCTCAAATAAAATCCCACATTAATTACGTTACGGTGTAATAGGCCGCCACGTCACAATCCCACGTGCTTTCAATAACTCATACAAACATTTTTTTCCGCAACGAAACAATTTCTATTATAAATCATTTTGATTTCACTCATACGTTTCCATATTATTCATAGTTTAAAAATACTCGAGCGCCATTTCGAAAATAGTTTGTAGTAATATTTGAAAACCATTTGATGTGAGTGAAACGTAGAAAATGGTAGTGAATCAACTCTTTTAAGAAAGGTTTAGACATTTACGCTAGCTAAAAAGTAGTTTAAATACACAACAATAAAAAGTTCCGTAAAGATAGAGTATTTCGAGGACAGGTTCGAAGCGGCGCAAGATAGAGAATCTTGGAAGGACTTGGAGGAAGCCTTTGCCCAGCAGTGGGATACTATAGGCTAAGAAAAAAAAGGTAGAGATCGAATCAAAATTGATCGAATTGTAATACGAGAGAATGGAAACCTCGGTGGGCCTACCGACAAATCTTAAAGTTTTTTAATTGCAGTTGTGGAACGTTACAACAACACGGTACAATTGAAACAAGATTTCGCAATCTTATGTAAAATGACGCATTCACACAGAATGTATAATATTCTATTTCACAGGAACCAACTAAATAATATACACGTCAAATGCCAATCCTTTGAAACCTAACCTCGCTGTCAAAATCGCAGGAAAATCAACTCATGCGCAGCCGAGTAATATTTCACACATTAAGACCGATTAGTCATCGCTAATACTTCAAAATGATATTTTTATATTTCTTCGCTATAGAAAAGTTTTATTCATTTTCTTTGATTTTACTCTTGAATAATTGTGAGAGCAATCGACTGGAACCATTTGTGATTCGGAATAATTATTTCACTTCATTATTTTGAGAGGTTTATTGAAATTGATTTCTTTCCTGAAAGGTAGCTTTTAAATTTTAATGAACTAAGTACAGAATATCTACCTGAATTTAGCTACAATTACAATATTTTGGAACTAGTAGGTACCTACATACATGACAGATACACGTAAAAAACAGTTTAATATTCGAGTCAAATAGATATCAATTAATGGTTAATTCGTCCTTCTAATGGCAACCTCAAGTACTTTTTGCTTCGTTTAAAATTAATTACAATCTACATACAATTTTCTTGCAATAAAACCATCATGACTAAAAAGTCATTAATAGAATTGAGGCCGAATACTTACAATAACTTCTTTTTCTTAATTACTACAAGAACAAACTTTTTATTTTACACTTCCTTCTATAAATAATTAACACTCCTACATTTTACTGATTACTACGTATCTTTATAAGCTTCAATACATAATTTATTGCTTGAACGTAATTAAACATTGTAATTATTCGGATAACCGCGTGCCCCATATACCGTGGCGCTCTATAAACCAAGTTATTACTTGCGTCGTATATTTGTCACGGCGTAATACGGTATGTATTAAAAAGTTAAATAGCAATAACGTTGTATGAGATAGTTTTATTAAAACAATGACTGACATTTCGATTGTTTAGGAAAACAATTAACGTAAGATGGTATATACAATTTTTGCTAGTATTGTTGTCGCAAGGAAGGGCAAAGGCCTCTCTTTCCTACCTAACCTTCCGGCCTACTATCTAAACCTATATTTTGCAAAAATAAATTGAGCGTATCAAATCTTCTCCTTCTGGGCCTGTCGCGAGGTCTCTATCGGTTTTTTAGAACCCGCTTTGAGGTAGTCTCTGCCTATAGCCAACGAATCTATGTGTGCAATATATCATCATCTTCCTGCCCTTATCTCATTGTTTTCTTCCATTCTTCCCAATCAAACGTCATAGTATCATTTCTATCTAAGATTTAAAAATAAATGATCTATGTAAGAATCGAACCCGTATACTTGAGCACACCAATCCAATCACTTAACCACTCAACCATTTATCAGTTACCGACCAACAGTCAACAGTAGCCGCTACTTCACTTCGTAAAACTATAAAATATCGATGTCTGAACTAAACAAGTGCTTAGTAGGTATAAATCCCAACTATGTGTTTATTTATATAGAAGTTTACGATTCGTAGAATGAGGGCGCCATGGCGCATCTCGAGATTAGTGTACGGTCCCACTGTAAGCGATGAACGGAATAGTTAATATATTTATTTTTAAAACGACTCCCGCACTATTTAATTTTATCCTTGTATCGCGGGGATTTCACAGACATTCAAGTGACATGCACAGAGACAACGAAACTCAGAACAAGCATTTGTGGAACACACAAATTCTTGTCCTACGCGGGAATCGAACCCGCGACACGTCGCGCGCTTTGGTGATTGACGTTATGACCTTTACCACTCGGCTATTCGTGCAGTCAATGTGCATAAAATGTATTTTTTAATGCATACGACATGTAAGCATAAAAACTAAGAACAATAAATTTTCAATTTTTTTGGACACAGAAACTAATTATGGTAAATAGCGATTCTAATAATGACTGATAAATCAGCCTTTAGGGGAGAAAATGAGCGAGAGACGGAAGCAAGCGTTTGCCCTAAAGTAGGACAGAAACGATTACAAAACCTTACATTCGACGTCACTATTTCATATTAAAACTGTTAAAAAAAACGCTCGCCGCTTCGCTTATGTTCTCGCTAACAGTGAGACCACACGTACTTCACAGGAAAAATATACAGACTTCTTATTTTAATGTGTTCGTTCCGTTTCACGGCAGAGAGTGGTTCAAAATAAATACGTTTTATTGCCTATAATTGTAACACATTCTATTTACACGCCGCGGATATTTATAATTTATTGTGATTGACTTGTTTTCTGTTTTCAGTTGAGTATTGATAATTGACATATTCTTATCAATTATGTAGCTAGATATTTATGATACTAAAAGTAACAAAATCAGGTATAAGTTATAAGTTTTTAGGGCAAATTTTAGTTGTTTTTAAGCATCAATCAATACCACATTTAGTTATTACTCTAACTTTAATCTATTGTTAGGATAATCTAAGGTAAATACAATCTACAAATGTTAACATATCAATACTGTACTGTACATTCGAGAAAACACAAAAACCTTATCTCAAACTACAACTATTAAATAAAATTGCGCATTTTACACAATCTAAAACTAAACAACTACAACTTTACACCTGTGTACCTACTTGGTACTAGCGGTACTTGTGTAGCGGTACTTTAAGTGTAATACGCTCCCGCGGGTGCCATACGAAAAGTGGAAGATATCTGCATCATAATCACGAAATATGACGCCGTCTTGCAGAGATTCTGTGCTTTAGGAGTACCGTAAACTTTGGTTAGATTTTATATGACAATGTTTTGAATGATAGCGGAGATGAAAAGTATCTGACCTTTTAACCGAGTTAAAAAAGGAGGAGGTTACTCAATTTAACCGTATCATCATCATCATCATTCCCCTGCCCTTCTCCCAATTATTATTTACAAGTATAAAAGTTTTTATTAACAAACGTTACTTTACATATTATGAAAAGTATTTATATCGCGATATTACTTATGTTCCAACAATTTAAACGAAATTAAACTAGAATTTACTGCTTGCATTAATTATAATAATAAATAGACCAGCCTATATACGTCCCACTGCTTATACGTACTAAAAGATAATGACCCAATGCGAAATGTAACATCAAAGTCAATTGTTCGATTGATGAATGCTGATTTACTAGTTCCGTACAAATTAAATTAATCAATTATTAGTTTGGCCTTCTGAATAAAAGGTCGTAAGTTCGCGTCCCGTACGTACGACAGACAATAAATTAAACGTCACATTAAAAACAAAAACATTCAGTGTAGTTTGAGCTTTTCGGTTAGTTAAGACCTTTAAATACTTTTTACATCTTTTTCTTTTTAAATTACACCGAGATTAGAACACGAGACATGGAACAAATTATCGTGCTCATCACACAAACATTTTTTGTCCTGGGTGGGAATCGAAACCACGACTTTTGGTATAGCAGTCAGGGCCACTAACCACTAGACCAACAGGCCAGACATTAAATTGATACAGAGCAACGTGACACGTACAGAGCAACGTAATTATTAGAAGGTATTTATATCTATTGAAAAGGATATTCAACCATAGCCTGCACTCCATTTTTCTTGAACACCACGATCCTTTGGACTTGGCCGTGTGGTGTGCTGATTGTGTGTATGACGTCCTGAAACAAACAGACAGACAGACATGTTAATAAAACATAAATACATAGTACAATAGACATATTGTGAAAATCAACCCTAAAGAATTGGCATTGCCATTCAACGTGGTAATGCCGCCAGTCTCCTGGGCACGTTTCCCACCGCGCCATTGACGGAGATGACGACATATTTTTTGACGCTTTGTAAATATGTTATTTTATTGTTATATAAGTTTAGTTCTAAATATGGATTACGCATTGTGCTTTATTATGAATAAGTGTTATTTAATACCCTAAAGATGTAATTGACATTAAACACAGAGCGATTATGTCAGTGATTATATAGTAAGATCGTTTAGGAAGCGAGACCGCCAAAGCAAAAGGTTTGCTTTAAAAACTTAAAAAAAATCAACACCCAGTTACAAGTCTCAAATTTTTCACACTTACTGAGATCAATGAAACACTCTATAAAACAAAGAAAATATAAATTCTATACAAACATATAGTGCTTCAAGGGTCTTTTGCTACGGGGCTGAAATCAAAGCAATGCCGTCATATTCAAAAACTACCACTTTTGACAAGCAGTTGGGTGATTCTTGTTGCGAATATGCACACCAACGCTCTCGTGTTAATGTCATTCACGTGCCAAAAGAATCTTGTAGCATTGTAGACAATTAATGTATTTAAATTTACGTAAGTTCAGAAGTCAGGCTAAACTTTAAATCAATACCTATAAGTACTTTATTAATAAAAAGTATTACTTGTATAGTAGTATTTAAGTATTAACAGCTCGATATACTACGGTTTTAAGTGTAATACATTAAGTGGCACTCCCGCTGGAGTGCTAAAGACATGTAAATTTATTTATTCGTATCGCACGCATGCGTCGAGAGCTCTCTGATATTCAAATGACATGCATTTAGCTTATCCCGACTATGAATGTGTGGTGCGGGACAGAATTAGTGGATCAGTTCTTAGTAGTTTTTTTATTCCTCTTTTATAAATTTAAGTTTTAAGCCCCGACATAAGACGATGGGGTGTTATAAGTTTGAAAGTGCCTCGTAGGACCTTTTTTCCGATGTGAAACGCTAATGACTTCAACCCAAGCCGAGGGCACGGCGTGGGGATAAGTCGGACTCCCAAATACTAAAAACACCCCGGGTCCTTCTACTGCTCGCTCGCGCATGCTCTGCGTGACCATGGCTGGGGTATCATAGGTTCTGGACGGATGAATTGATTTTGATTGAAAGATTAAAAAACAGGAGTATTAATAGTAATGTTTGATAAATATCGGTCTCAGAAGACCTCTCACTCCCTAACTAAGGCCATCAAATGAACAATGATAGTAAAAAACTACTTACTACGGGAAATTTTGAACCCAAGGGTGTCAAAGCTTTACTAAAATTCAATTTATAATTGTCATCTACTTAACAATATCTAAACTTTTATTCGAAAATATGTAAACAATACTTTAATCTCGAAGAAAGTAAAAGAAGATTTAATCGGAATTTTGGAGGCATACGTGAATTGTTGAACATTGCGGGACAAAATTATTATAGCACGCTTTTGGTACGTGCTTGCGTACGTTTCTTTTACGTTTTAATTCCATAATTATATATTTGTATACTCAAATAGGTGACTATAGTATGGAGAAACATCTTTTGGCACGAACTAGACGTGTTGCCAGTTAAAGCTTATAGCCTATATAAAAACAATGAGAGTAAATCATTACTTTTATCACCATTTATCGTCCATAATATCCTATTTAGACATAATAATGTAGGTTAATCGTAAACAGCATTTGGCATCCAGTCGTAAATAACTGGCATCAGGGAATGGCAATAAAATTAATAATATTGATTTATTATTGTAACTAGTAATAATGGTCGATTTACTGGCTTTTGATTAACGCCTTATAAAAGCAGTAAAGTTAAATGTCAAAATTAGGGATGTTCATTGATGCATAAGATCCGAATTCTTAATACGGATACATGAAAAATATTATAACCAGTTGCGATTACAGTACCTAACGGATAATAAATTATTTCGGATTATCCGTTTGATTCTGTTAAATATATTACATTTTTAAGGAATTTTAGAAATATACGAAAAATCAAGAGGTTTTCGCTAGTGTGACTGTTCGATCGTCAAAATCTGCCACAATGTGGCCTATTTGAAAATCCGCTCCTATCCTAAATTATTAGGTAATATTATATCGGATTTGGATACATTTTTTTCTTTACGATGTTTCGGTTACGGATACTGAGCATCCCTGGTCAATCTATTCTAGTCTATTTTTGTCAACGTTTCGTATTGGAGTTATAATATGCGATTGTGTTCCTATTTAACGATAGGATTAACCTTTCATAGATAGCACTGCGAACGTAAAGTCCAATGTTTATTTGAGGTGACATGACTTTCGTATTGAAGGTATTTAGCACTGATTTAAATATTTTATTGTTCGCCTTATCGAACGCACTAAGAACCCGTATTAATAAACAAATCGTTTCTTTTGATTTACAATACTAAGTAAGGAAACAACAAAGAATGGTTTTAACGTACCTAGTAGGTACTGCTACACTACAAGTACTTTTGTTTAGCACCAAATCGAACGAGACCATAAGACTTCGAATTAAAAAAAGAGGACTTTGCTATAAAACTTAGCCACGAAGTAGCATTTCACCTTAAATAAATATTTTTCTGCAAACTAAATCATAACAAACCTACGTACACAAATTATAACTACAAAAACTACTTCCATAAGCAAAGTATACACAACAAAACAAAACACAAACATCTTAAACAAATCAATTTATTCTACCAACATACAAAAAAAAAAGAAAAACTTAACAGAACCAATATAAAATCGATCACCACTTTACAATGCACGGCAGTGTACAAACGACTCGGCAATATAGCATCCCACTTGTTGGAATTGAATGCCGTACACTGCGTGCCGTAATAACATTTTGCATTTGACATTAGACGGCGGTAGTTTTAATAAAAATACGGTTGTTGCTACGCTGTTTTGTTTTTGAGAGGGGATATAAGTAATATGTGAAATGGATGGAGGGATATGTGGAATGAGAGGAGTTGTTACCTAGATTTTGATGTGGATATGATTTTGAAAATGGTATTTATCAATTTGACAATTTATGCCCACATGAAAAAAAGGTGTTTTAGGTTTGTTATCCCTAATTTCAAAAATTCTTTCATGCTTCTTAGTCCAAAAATAATTCTTTAAGTATCTTCTATTATCATCGTAGTTTCAACTTTCTTGTAAAATGAAAAAAGATGGAGTGTCAATCGTTCTATTATGACACCCTGTAAATTAACCACTTTCGCGCTAAGTTCTTTACCTACAGAAAATTAACTATTAAACAATTACCTACTTTAATACTAATTTCCCATCTCGTATCCACCATAAGTTTCCATGGCATAATTTATGTCATCGGGTGCTTAAAAACTGTGCCACCAACGGGTAAAGTTGTCCTCTATATTCCCCGTAATAAATGCAACATAAAAGTTTACCGGCAGTGAGGTATGTAGGTATTACATGTGTTCAAATTTCATACATGATGTAGGTACCGAGGGATTCTATACTCCATTTGTTTAGGTAGTTAACTAAATGTAAACAATCTTGGCATTACTTTTTAACCAAAAACATAATTTTTAATTTGGATATTACTGCTTATAAATCAATTAACTATAGTTTTAGAAAATCTGAATGTATTTCAAGTTGTAAAACGTATTTTACATTTTTAAAGATCACATTTTGTTTAAAAGACACACCAAAATTGTTTACATTTAGTTAATTGCCTAAACAAATGGAGTATAGTTAGCATAGTCCCTTTAAGCTAAAAAATCGTATATGGCAAGTTTGATAAAAGAATTAGACAATTGTTGGTGAGTCAATAAACAAAAATTCTTGTCTATTACTTGTAAACGCGTAAATTGACTTATTGAAAATCACTACATAGTACAATATAGAGTCACTTCTCGCTATCTGTCCGTCCTATACGCATAGATCCTAAAAACTACGCAATGGATTTTGATATATTTTTTATACAAAGCATGGCTCAAAAGAAACATTCACATTTAAAATACATCAGTATAACACCCGTGAGAAGCATATGCAAGTCGCTAGCCTTTGAAAGTAATATAAGAACAAAGAAATCTGCTTAAAGTTGCTCTCAAACAAAATATACTTACAATTTCAAGTTGAAATCAAGTTTGTAGAATAGCACGGACTATGTAGTCGTGTCCAGTGCGATTTCATCAAGTCGGGGTAGATTGGCAGTCCCTAACAATTGTCTGTCTGCAGTGGTACTTGCATGTTGAGAATATTCATAGCACTCGCTTGTTAGGTACGAGTTGGGTAGATATTTAATAAACGACGCTGTTTGTATACGTGACTTTTAGGTCGTCTTACAAAAGAAGCCCAGTTCATGTATCCAATGACTAGTAAACGTTTATAATAAAAAAAAATATGATTTATTAAGATTTGAATAAATAAAAATATTATTCATTAGTATGACACAAGGCAGTCTTACAAACACTCTGTAGTGAGCGGGGTCCGAGCCTTGTGTCAAACGAGCGGCGCGGGCGGCGTCTTATCACAGGTCATTCACCTTAGCGTAAAACAGCTGTCTTACTATTACAATCATAATGTTCACAGTAAGTATGTAGCAGTTAGTTAAAATCCACTTAATTCCAATTCTTCCTTTATACTTTTACGGTCCTAACCGTCAGAAACATTTTTCATAGGTAAAACTTACTCATAAAACCGAAACAAAGTGATGTAGAAATAACTGATCTATTTGTCTTTATTCGACCCTATTTAAGATAGAAATTTGACTCATATTCCTACACATCCTACTTATATTTAATAAATAAATCCAGAATTGCAATTTCTAACGTGATTAATTCGTAGGTATGTATTTATCACGTTAGAAATTAATAATCAAAAAGATCGTTATGGAAATAAGTAGTAGGTATGTAAATTGTTTCCGGCGTATTTAAAGAATGGGAATCAACTGATATTTGTACTAATAACTTATTTAATAATGATCACTTTTTCTTAACAAGTAGGTAAGTAGGCGTTACCTGTATTGTAATAACTGTTCAAATTGTCTACCACCTTGTTCGATGCACAAACGAGCACGTTTTTGGATGTTCTCTTTTAATTTATTTAAAATCACTGTGTCCTGTTTCACTACGTCAAAAGCAACAATTATTTTCACATTACATCACATTACATTCGAGTACTGATAGTTCCTATCACTCATTATTAGGTAGGTTCGAGATCGCGGACAAAGATTGAAAACCGGTAGCGCACGCGCACACGCTTCCAGTATTTGGACGAAACTAAACTGCAGTTAGATTGACCTTCACCGATTTCGAGGTGAAAGGGGCGGGGCGTCGCGCGCCTTTGAGGCGTTAGGCAATCTGATTGGACAACAGTCCACGTGGACTATGCTAGATTGGCTTGCGATATTTTGTCTCGTTAAAAATGGAGATGGAGTGATCTGCTCGACTCGTGCGCTAGGTAGGTATCTTCAACAGTTTGATACGTAAACATTATTAACAGGATGGTTCATATTTCCAATGTATTATTTTTCTTCATACATATTATCTTAGTTAATGATAAAAAAAATTATTCGCGCCTAGAGGTATTTTATGTCGGATACATTGTGTGGACCACTTTTGTAAGACGACCTAAAAGTCACGGTGTATATTTGGTTGGGGTTTTTAGGTGTTTTGTTGCGAATTCGTTTTGTTGTAAATAGCTTGTTTGTAAGTGGAATCTTAGTTTTCTTTTTAATTTTGTGTCACGTAAAAAATTAATGTCTATTAATAAATAGTTTTGCTTTTACACACTTAAGAGATGCATTTAGACAGATCATAGGTGTATATTGAAATACGAATAACCGAAATACGAAATAATAAATATTTTTTGCTTTCTTTTATTGCGAAATTAATATAAAATTTGCAACTAATCAAATAAATAACAATCTTGCAATAAATTTCTTCTAAGAATGTCACAATACACTAATTACTCCGAAATACGAAAATAACTGCCAAAATATAACAGAAAATATTGTAATAATTAATATCTTACGTTTAGTACAATCTAAACGTAACGCATACAATTACAGAGCGTTTATTTAATCGTGTTAAAGTATAACGCGATTTAATAAATGCTCAGTAAATCTGGAAACGTTACCATTGATGTACCGCCTACTGTGCGTTGGAATAATTAAAAGGGACGACCAAGAACGAATCGCAATCGGGCAACACATTAGGGCGCCGTACAATCATATAAATTATACGTTAATGTATTTTTATCGGGGATCTAAAGAGAATGGGAACCATTATGATATTTTTCATCTTGGTTTTTTTGTTGTTATCGAGATAACAGGCATTCCCTACAATTATCAACCGACGTCCTTAACCAGCAGCCATGGCCGTTAATCACTAGACCAATAGGCCCGTCAAAACGGTTCTGCGTGCCTGTTTAGATTTATAAAGGATCGACCGTTTATGGTAAGACGTTACTACGCACTATTTAGTGCGACATCTCGCTTAGACAGAAGAAAGTCTAGCATGAAAATCACTAATTAATACACACTGTTGCTACTTATTTCGCACGGAACCCCAAAAAGCCGATGGGCCGAAATTTGTGCCTAACAGGTATAAAAGTTTAATTTGCAATCTTACAGCCATATTTATGGGAATACCGACGAATTAAACGGTGTTTGAATAAAACACGTTTTTTCGTACAAATGTAGGTGAGAAGAATAGATGGTTTTATTCAAATTTGGGCATTTTCGGCGAATCGTTTGTTCTCGATTGGTTTTTTCTGAATGCCTCGTGAATTTTAATGTAATTTGTGGCGGTTAATATGTTTAGAAGAGCCTTTAAAAGTTTTAATTAGGGAAAGAGATATATTATTACTCTAATCTCGCTAAAAAAGAATGGTTATAGAAAATTTTTAAGGTTAAAAGTTCACGAAAAAGCCAAATCTTATTGATTGCGTGCCATTCTGATCGACAAGTTTAGAAAATTTTGTGCCAAGTCCTTACCAACGAAGTCGTTTATTTCCTTAATGACGTCACACGTGACATAAGCAACTATTTAAGTAAACAGTATTTTTCTAGAAGATTACTTAAGTAAATGCCTCAGGTTTCCTCTTAACCACGATCCTAGAATACCGCTTTCACTTCATTTACTTTCGATGCATACCATGTAAATAGTCAATGGTAATTATTGCAAACTGGTATTATTTATAAGGCTGAGACTTGTGTGATTACTATAAGCTCTTATAGTAAGAATTATCTCGTAATGAAGCAGAGACGTCGCTGTAGTGTAGTGCGTTGTCTCGCTTAACACAAGTGCTAAAGCCTAACTTTAAGAGCTATGAATTATTACTATAATATTTATGCTTAATTTCCATTTTAATATGGATTACCAACTTTGTCCCGTGGTTTCGAAATATTAGATGCGGAATCAAATGTGAAAATCCATGTAAAATCGGTCTGTTTTAGAAATTACAAATGAACATTTTCAACTTGTTGCTTAAGAAAAATGTCCCAAGTACCAAACCCACCTTTCTTAAAATTGGCACCAGGTATTATCGATCCGTAAATGCAGGTCGTGATGTGATATTTCTAAACGTCATTATTACATTCACGGTTTACTCACGCGTATGTATTAGGATAGCCCGATTAGTTTCCAACCCAACTGGAGTCCTTAATCCCTTAATCATGAGCTGACGCGGCGTGGTCGCGAGTTGAACTAGTCGGGCTATCCCGAAAAATACGCGTATGTAAACATCTCGCAAGCTACTACCTATAGTAAAATATTACTAAACGTCACCAAAAATACTTTAAGACAGAGACAATACTAACTAATCTAACCAACTCTATCTTCCTCTATACATAGAACGATAGACCGTCATATACCATGAAGTTAATTCCAGTGACTGTTGGCAAATTGTTTCACTAACTGACGCACGCCCGGGACTCGAACTGAGGACTTCACGGTTGAGAACGTTTGTTGAATAGTTTGCTGAGTAGGTATAGACTTGTTTAATTGTATTCTGATGGCTTGGCAGCTAGATATTCGGTTAATTTTGAGATGTCTTGTGGTATTTAGAGTGTTAGGAGGATGAATTTCTGATGCTAGGCTATAAATGCACCTTAGTTGGGTACAGGCCTCTTTCCATATAGAGAAGGATTAAAGATTGGTAAACCATGCTTTCTCATTGCGGGTCGGCGATTCTAGGTTCAGATTTTATTTAAAATTCAGGTTTCTTCTTTTTCTTTATAGAAAAGAATTAGCCGAATTTGGAGCAAGATAGAGAATCGTAGAAAGACTTGGGAGAGGTCTTATTGGGACACTGCAGGCAAGGAAAAAATAAAATTCAACCGCACGGCTAAATAAATGAATGCAAATAACTTCCTAAAGATAACCTTTCAAAAATAGTATTTTTTCATACTTCATACCTATAGCTTAGTACAGATTCCTATAAACGCCTGTAGCACGTTAAATCAATAGCTATTCGCACGTATGCCTGCTCTATCGCGCGCCCCGCGTTCGGAGCGTGGCGGTATGACAAACAGACGCCTTTCAAGTCTTCCCGCTTTTTCTATCGCGAGCTAGTTTGTGTAGGGTGAGCATGATGGAGTAAAAGTGTGGATTAGTTTCAATCTGAGTTTTAGGTTGTACAGATTTACTTAAAACTCAAAATTAAACTTGTGTTTCAATAAGTCGGTACTTGAAATTTGATTAAGTATTATTGAACTATCATAATTATGTTCTTAGCTAGACCATTTTTTGTAGCGACCACTCTTACTTTTCGTAATTACTACATTTTGAAACGTTGTTTTTTTATTTTTGTATCTGCTTTCCGTTTTCAGCCCTACAGAGCGCGATTGTAAATTAAGTAATGCTAATTGTAAGTAAAATTTTTAAAAAAAAACTAAATAAATATTGAAGACTTGTTCGCCATACATTTCTAGTCATTTTGTGCGTTTTCAAACATTCTTATCTATACTCACAAACTTATAAAGCTTCTATCTTCTATCAAGAAATAAAGTCCTCATCCTGATAAAACTTTCTTCCACAGTCACCCTACACGCAATGTAAGCGGAGGGATGATGCGATTTGACTTAGGGGAGTACGCTTAACATCCGCGCGTCAAACTGCTGAGTTTGCTTAGAAATAGACGACGTCGCGTGTAAACCTAACTATACCGTAGGAGATTTCTATTATAGGGAAAAGGGAAGTTATATAGACAAGGAAATGAAGCAGACACACTTTAAAGCAACGACTTGCGACTTAAAGGGTTAGTTTTTAGAACAACTGCATTCAAACGACGCTGAGTTTAAAGAAACCCTAAAGTATCCTGATTTGTCATAGTTGAGTGGAAGATATAGTGCCACAAGGATCTTTTGTTTCGTGGCCGAAATCGGAACTAATGCCGTCGTATATGAAAAGCGTCAATTATGATTTATTGACAGACAATTGAGTTGATTCTTGTTGCGAACAAGCCCTTTTTGCTAATGTCATCCACGTGTCAAAGATCCTTGTAAATGTTTACAAATAAAGTTTTAAGAACGTCAATTAGTGTCATTTCTGAATATAGCTGACAGTGAATTAAAATTTATACGTGCTTAGGTATACCTATATGACAATTTAGTTCCCAAATACCATTATGATACTTAGGCACCATAGTTATGCTCTAGTCGATACTTGTAGAAATCAAATTACTTCTTAATTTGTGTCTAAATAGAAAGTAAACTGAAACCAACAAGTATTTTGCCGAGATTGGTTTTTACTCGGTCACGAACCCCCAAAGTTAATATAGTCCTTTTTCTTTCTAATTGTTGTTAAAAAAAAACATCAACAGCAAAAAAGTTTCCCCCACTTAACTTGAGCACTGTTAAGTCAAGATTAAACAATATAAAGTTATTTCATCAATTTAAAAAAGTACATAAAAAGTACTGTCGGAAAAGAAAACTCTCGGGAATTTTAGGATAGAAATAAAAATTGAGATGAAATATAAACAGCGTCCTCTTGTTGTACGGATAGCAAATATAGTGAAATGCTGAAGAAATAAAACTAGCACAAAAATAAAAATATAAGAGGGATTCATTTTGTTCTATGGGTGCTATAATAATATTAAATCACAAATTTCATTTCTAACGTCACCTCTTTCATGTCTCATTCTTAAAAGCGTTGACGGTGACGCGAGACGGTTTGAAAAGACACAGCTTTTTTGCAACAAGTCACGTAGTAGAATCTTGTCACTCCCATACATTACAACGAATCAATCAGCATTAACGATTGTAGTATTCAGCTATACGTATATTTGTGACTTTTCGCCCCAAATAGTGTGAAAAAACATAGGTACATAGAAACACGATCCGCTGAAAAATCCCATTCAACTAAACACCAAAAAAATATGCCATAAAAGCTGTCTGTAATCCGATCTCTATTCAAACGAACTAACACTAGCTTTTCCTATTTTTATTTTACTATTTTTTTAGTCTGACTACACTGAGATACGGTCAACATTGATATAAAAAATTATCACACAAAACTGGACTTTAAAGCTTTTAAAATACGGGTCAATATTGTTTTAAAGTTGTGTCCTGGCAATATTGAAGTACAATCAACAAATAAAATTCAATTGGTGCAGCACTTAAGTTAATTTGCTGTCGGTACAAGCTACAGGTTAGCTGTGACTGTGCCAAATTGATTTGCTTGTCAACTATGCTTTTTGCATCTCACTGTGTTGTGCCGATGTTAGGTTTTGTATTTATTTATTCTTGTTTCTTTGGTATGGATATTTTTACTATAAAATATCGAGTTTTTAATCACATAAAATATATTAGCTTTTGCATGCGACTATGGATGTACGGAAACCAGTTATCGCAGACAATAAATGACCTTCATTTGAGTTCCAGCTATCCCTTTATCAAACTTTATCAAAATCGATAGATTGTTTTGGCCCTGAAAGCGTAACAAACAAATTCACATTACATACACCAAACTAAAATTGCGAATTCCGTACTGGTTTTTTTACTGTAGTTAAAACAGTTCATAGATTAATATTTTTGTTAAACGAGATTGGCTTACAAACGGGAACGAAAAACAAACTTAATAAATAATCCATACCAGAGTACTATTCAATAAAAAATTGAAAGCTGAACCCAACCAAATACACGAAACAAAAAATCGTATTCACCACTACAAAAATAAAAATAAAAAAATACCTTTAAACGTAGCATTGTTCAACAAATAATTGCGGATCAAACGTCCGCACCGCACTCACTTATTCATTCCCAAACTTTTCTCGCAATGGAACAAAAACACAAGCGGAAACATATTTACATTATCCAGTTACAACGCAGGAGTAAACATTCCAATTACACACGAAACACACCTCATCAATTAATTAAAATTTAAAAACTCCATTACGCACGTAACACCCCCTGCCGGTAGGGCTGCCACGAGGGACTTTGCAACTAAATTAAAATGTTAAATAAGTTATTCGTTTTGCAGGCTTTGTGATAATGGAATGTGAAGTGTTATTATTAACCATTTTGTGTAATTTGTGCGCAACAAAATTCTGCCATGAAAAGGCTTGATAATACTTTACTAATAAATTAAATTAAGTTAATAATAATGATGAAATAAATAAAAATGCTAAATAATGTACGAAATGTAAATATCGGTACTAAATAAGAATCAATTAACATTTCGGAAGAAACTCCGTTCAACAAATACAACCCTACATCTTTCTAACACTTCGTCGTAACGGTTGTTAAATAAAATAATTGTTTCCTGCGCCACCCCTCACGCTAGGGTCACCACTCGGCATTTAAGCGCCGGTTCTAATTTATGTTTTAATTATTAACATGCTTTGTTATTATTTTTTTGAAGCGGGCAGGTGAGCTTGTGGTTCATAATTTAATACGATATGTTACATTACTCTTGTGTATTTCTACCCCAAATAACTAAAAAAAAGAGTAATAAAATGAGTTTTTTTTTAATAAAATTCAATAGCAATGTTTACTCAAGAAAGTAACAAACATAGGTGATTAAAAAAAAGTACAATCGCAAACAAAACACAAACGCACTTAACAAAATAATCCAATACCTTTACAATCAGAGAACAATTTCACAATCGGTCGTTAGGCATGAATATTTCAGTTACAGGCGTTACAGGCCGGTTTTACTCGACTGTAACACTGTCTCATTTCGTCGCGATTAAAAAATTCACGGCGGAGGCAAGCGAGCTCTGCGCCCCGATAAGGCTTGGTAAATAAATAAATATTGCGTTAAATATTTTGCGCGCGATTGTACTTCTCGTGGAAATTTCGGCGATTGGCTGTTTAGGTTTATAGTGAATTTTTGATTGGACGACTGGAATTAAAAGTTTTAATCTTTCAACGCATTTTTATTGACTACAAATTTTGTGACTTTTAGTGAATTGTTTCTATAAGATTTTTTTTTTCGAAATTAAACCAGTCTTAAAAGAGAACCAATCTAAAAACTTTTATCATCATCATCATCTTCCTGCCCTTATCCCATTTTACTTGGGGTCGGCGCAATACGTTTTTTTTTTTATAATAATTAAGAAAGCAACATTAACAATATAATTGCATACCTAATAAAAACTCTACAAGTTACTTTGCTCATAAAAAGTCAACCAACTTATCTATCACTAACGTATTTTTCGGTATGAGGCCAGAGATTTATGCATACGTCTGAACGGTGTTTAATGTACCGGAAAATTGTATTTATATGGAGTTCCGAGTTACTTCACTTTTACGTCACTTTCAACTGGGATATTGAGGTAATATTGAAGAGATAGTGGGTTTTATAAACCTTGTCTGTTCTTAATTGAATTGCTTTCTTATAATAAAAGTGCTCTATACTACAATAGTATAAACTACGCTTGGTTAGCTTTCTAATATTGTAAACGCGAAAGTTTGTAGTAAGGACAAATGGATGGATTGATGCTTGTTGCTCTTTCACGCTTAAACGGCTAAATCAATTTAAATAAAATTTTTAATGGAGTTATCTGATACCTTGGGTATACTTTTACTCGACTGCAAAAAAAGAAGGTCGATATTTTGTAGCTATGGCCGATATTCACACGGGCGAAGCCGCGGGAGAAAGCTAGTATAATTTGAAACGCAGATACGCGGTTTCGAGAAAAATGTTTACTAAAAATAATACTACAGTTTACAAAGTTTTGCCTTTTTATATTATGTTACAAACATTAAATAAAAACTACGATATTTGGATAAACCAAGAACGAAAACTGAAAACACGACAGAAACATTTATAAAAATACAAAGAAACATAAGCGAAAACAAGTGAACATGAGAACATCGCTGTTATTTCATCCCAAAAAAAAAAAATACAGCATGTTTCCGAACAACGTTTTAACAAAAAAACAATTTCTTTTGCAACCGAATAATGTTACAGCCGAAAAAATCTTGTCAAACCGTATTTTACAAAGACAGATTAACAAATTCAGGATAATCTTGTCTAGAAAGCTTATGACGACTTAACATTTTGAAAAGGACCAATTTATCTTTCTTATTAAAAAAAAAGCGCTTAAACACCCCAAAAAAATGCAAAATTTATTCATCAAGTCTTATTGTTATGGCAGTAGAGTCTAAAATTGTTTAATGCGCAGGTAAATGGAAATGTCATCGTAAATCACAATCGGGTGACGCATAGCTAGCTCTGCAAACGTCAAAACATAGGTCACAGATGTGTAAATCAAAGATTCCTCGAAATGTAACAAATTTACATAAGTACTCACACAAATTATTATCTACCTTATTTCTATGACGTTATGGTATATTTTAGAGTGATTTTCTATTTTTCAAGTGTATCCCTAAGTTTGTTATTGCAACATCTGTTGGCGGGATAATGATTAAATGCGTTTACGAAGTAAGTGTTGCGTGGATTTGTTGTGACATAATTTTACACGTGTTTTTGTCGCGTGCTGTGTCTGTCGGTGCGTTTGTAATGATTTGAGCACGTGTCAATTGGGTACAGGTTATTTTTGAGGATGATTTTTTTTAGGGAATTTGTAATCCCATTAGAGTAGTACGTTTTTTTAACGATGTGTGTGTTGTAAAAGAATAAAAAAAATAGATAAAAAAACTTTTTAAGAAAAAGCTTTTATTTAAACGCTCTAAAAAGAAGAAAATAAAATATTCCTTTTGGATTATACTAACAACTCCTCATTATACACAATTTATGTATAATAATAAAAGCTTGTCGCTCGATTTACCACAAATTATTATGATATAAAGGAATGTTGATAGGTATGTAAACCTCGCGACAAGCTTTTATTATTATACATAAATTGTGTATAATGAGGAGTTGTTAGTATAATCCAAAAGGAATATTTTATTTTCTTCTTTTTAGAGCGTTTAAATAAAAGCTTTTTCTTAAAAAGTTTTTTTATCTATTTTTTTTATTTTTTACTTTTTAGTTATCGCTGGATTTAGAATAACGACACATTCTTTTTTCAAGTTATTATTACTCTCAAAATGCCCTCTCATTTGATACCCATATTGTAGAAGTAGACTAAAGGTAACTATTCCGCCATCCTGCATGGTCCGCCATATTGGATTCAGAATGACGTCATATTCTTTTTCTAGTCACTCTTAACAAGCCCTTTCATTTGATACCCATATTGTAGAAGTAGACTAAAGGTAACTATTCCGCCATCCTGCATGGTCCGCCATATTGGATTCAGAATGACGTCATATGCTTTTCCTAGTTACTCTTAACAAGCCTTTTCATTTGATACCCATATTGTATAAGTGGATTAAATATAACTGTTCTGACATCTTGTATGATCCGCCATATTAAATTTAGAATGACGTCACATATCTTATCATATATTGTCATCCAAACAAAATGCGTCCACAAAATTTCAGCACAAACGGTTGAATATATCTACTTCAAAATTGAGTTCAAAGATTTCACCCGAACACACAAATATCCATACATTGCAAGTTAAATAAAAGCTTTTAAAAAGGGGGTTTACATGTAGACTTTTTGTTGCAATTAATAACTGTGACATGTGGCAATAAATTAAAACAAGAAGTTAGAATTAAATAATGAAATCTAGTGTAGATACGGTTTATTAGTTAAAACACTGGTGTTATATGATAAGCATTAAAAGAATAGTAAAATACACGTACACACTAACAATAAATACAGCAATTCATTTAAAATTTTCTTGAAATGAAACACAAATCTGCGTAGAACAAATTTAGCCAGCCGGGGCTTATAAATGTCATCCACAATATTCCAAGTAAAGTTTAATTAGAGCTGCGACGCTTGTCCTCTTCAAGAGTAATGAATAATGTAAATCTGCACAACGGAGAAGATTACGGTTATGATAATAATAATAAATCTTGAGGGGACAGACTGGTACAATGTACAAGAGGAGACGCAAGTAACTCGGCTGTTGGTCTAGTGGTTAGTGGCAATGACCGCTATACCAGAGGTCGTGGGTTAGATTCCTACACAGGACTAATGTTTGTGTGATGAGCACGATCATTTGTTCTGTGTCTGAGTGTAATTTATCTATAGTATGTATTTAGTTAGAAGTACATATTTAAATATGTTTATCAGTTGTTTAACTTGAATAAAAATTGAATAGGTTCCACATTTGAAAGTCTAAGCCAATTTAAGTCATTAGCAAAATCAACTTAAAAAGCCAATTGTATGGAATTTTGTAAAGAACTTTTGATAAAGTTTCGACAAAATGCTCTCGACCTTGATTGATGATATTAATTCCTTATCCACAGAAAGTATTCAAATCAAACATTCAAATAAAAAGCCTCCAAGCTTAACTTGAAATGGCTTCCGAAATTGACTTTTAACAAAATAGACTTTTAGTCAGTCCTTGCGACCAGCCGAGCCTATCGGAAACACACAACGGAAAACCAACCTAAATGGGTCCACTTAAATTTCATAATCGGTTTATCGAGATTTGGACATGGTTTTTCAAACAATATCAAATCGTAATCCGGACCCTTGGAGTTTTGTCTCGATGCCAAGTGCTTTTAACGACAGCACTTAAATCGTCAAAGGGCATTTAGAGGAAACTTCCGAAGTATCAGATAAGTTTACACCGTTGATCCCTCATTATGCTAGGAAGGGGTCCAATGGGGATTAGATGTTTAATACTCGGGGAAAATATTTATGGACCTTTCAAAAAGTCAACACGCTGAGAACCGAAGCAGCTGAGAATTAATTAGAAATGCCGATGGAGGAACTGAGCCTAAATTCATAATAAAGTGACTGAAATTCACCCCATCAGGTGACTGTAAACTTTCAAATACTAAAAGAGCAATAAATTGTTTTAAAACTCGAACGTAATACCAGAAAAATAATTTTTAAAGTAAGTGCATCGAGCTAAAATTCAATCTTAATCTTACAGATGGATCATAAAGCTGGAGTCTTTTCAAATTCCCTTGTGGATCCAAACATATTGAATACAGGAACGTCGAAGCTTGCGCGCCCATAAAAGATACCAACTCGAATAAAAATCCCACCGGTACTGGAATCGTCCAGCCATTTAGTATTTGATGGTCGGATGAATATAAAAATGTATATGAAATTTAAAATTCCCCCTGGTCCGAATTTTGGATGCCATTGGATTGGTGGGCGTTTGTCCATGATACGATCAGAGACGGAATGGAGGAGTACGTCAAAATAGTATCCTGATTTCGAATATACCAGCGTATTTTATCTGGTATTGCTAAATCGCAGAAAAGCAACAAAGTCCTTTCTCCTGCTTTAAAAGAAAAATCGCAAATCAAAGATTGCATACAAATGAAACGAGTCGAATACGTTATTAGATGAAATCGCGTTACAAATATCGAAAACATCAATAGATTTGGCATTTAACCTATTTTAATGACAATAATACATAATACTACGTGATACTACTGACTAAACTAAAACATGCCGTACCAGAAGCAATGGAAAACGCCTCGCATATCCGTAGGGAAATGCTTCAATATTTCAAATTTATATAAAAGCCGCGCTATTGTGCCATTTCCATTTTTAACGATACATATGGGCCTATGTGAGTTTTGAAACTGCTATGAATATTGTTTAAAACGAAATTGTTATTTTCCTTTATTGTTATTTACTGGCGTTTTATTCTAAAGCTTTTAGTTTTAGCGAACTAGAACAATGTCGGATTACCTTTTGAAAAGGTGTTAGTTTTGAATCGGTATTCGAATTGATAACAGTGGAAATAAATACAGGCTTTCAGAATGGTACAGACTTTATGAATATCAAACTAGGATTTACTTAATACTCAATATTTATTGCTTTTATTGTGTACAAGTTAACAGTTACATAAAAAATATGTCGAACCATATAAATAATTATGAACCTTGTTGGGCACAGCATATTTGTAGGAGAGATATTACTTACTAATAAACGCTATAATTCAAAAGGATTAGCCTCCAATGAAAACAAATGTTGAGAGAGAAGACCCGGTTCCTTTTTTTCATTAGTATTTAACAGCATCTTTACAAATTTGGCTATTTATTTATACAGGATTATTCCCCAAACAAATGAAAATTCAAACTCTATACCAATCCAGAAGATATTTCAAACTTTAATGGCTCAACCATTCAAATACATCCATAACTAAAATTTCTCTAACAACACGACAGTAGCCCTAAAAAGAGATGTATTCATGTAAAAGGCAGAGAACAAAATAAAGCGAGACATACAGCCTTTGTTAATAGGGATAAAGACAAAGTAGTTCAGTGCTGGGGTCAGTGTGTTGGCATCCGGGGTCGCTTCCCGGGGCACACACGGGAAGTGATATGAGTGCAGCGGGGGACGGTAGCGGGAAAGTAGGAGAGCCCTTTGGTTACGCTTTTAATGCATTTGAAATGAAGAGAACATTTTATAGGTATGATGTGTGGAACAAAGGCCACATGATCGAATATTATTTGGATTGTAGTCATTCTTTCCTGAAGGTATTGTCAATGAGCATGCTCAGTAACCGCACATGAGGTCAAAACCAAACAAACTATAGCACGTCAAAGTTGTCTTTTTCATAACTAGATGGCGTTGGCGTCGAAATAGATCGCGCTATCGTTTGGTTACACCGATTTAGTTAAGTGACAATATTTTTTTATTGAATAAATGAGATCGGGAGCTAGAGCGAGACGGAGCTATCTAGATCAGTACATTGATTAGTGGTTTTATTTCGATCAACCCTATCATTGCACACACCAAGGTCATCCTCGAGATCAGGCTACCTCTCCGAATACTTCCGGTCTTTAACAGGTATGGTGTGAGAAACTTAGCCTGTATGATCCAACATTATTTGGGTTATAGCAATTTTTCTTGACCAAAATGTTGTTTTTGTGAACATTGCAAATGAGCAAGTCGAATATTATTAGCCCTGTGACTGACCTAGTGACAGAAGAGGAAAAATAGGTTCTATGTTCTGTGTATAACAAATTTTCTGAATGACTGTTGCAATTTTTACGAATGCAACACCGTTAAAATCCTTAAATACAGTCTAGTAATCTTTTTGGGTATATCAAAAAATACATCTGCTATGAGAACCCATTTTCCAAGTGCCGCTTTTCCTTTAAATCAATTTGCATTATCTAAAACTTCCTCTTTTATCGTATGTCTATACATTATTAAGTCCAATAAAGTACAAACAAACGTACAGCTGTACAATTTGCGGTGTCGACAGCACGGAAGGGGGTCGCGGCATCCTGCTTGTTCTAACTCGCTGGAAAATTACACTTTGTATGTGTTTGTATGGTCACAATGTTGCTAACTACGAGCTGATTGTTTATCGATAGTTCAACTTGTGAAACTATTACGTGCTTTGTTTTATGCTGTAGGAGCCGAGTGATTGGTTTTAAATAGGGGTTTGTTGTTTGTGTAAAGTTTTGCAAAAAAATGAGGCGTCGTCCTTTTAAATCTCGCCCGTAATGTTTAGAAATCGAATCTTTGAGCGTTTTTAAAACCTTAATTTACGAGGGAATTAATAATATTATGATCTAGCAAGGCAAGTGCCTGGCACATAAAAAATCAAATCTTGTAAAAATAATACAGCTGTTTTTTTCCTAATGGTCAAATTCTACCTAGTAGGACCAAATTAGAATCTAACTATGAACTTACATACGTAACGTTATTTTAATGACAACAAAACATATTTTCTATACGCAGAAGAGCAAAACAGATTTAACATAAGCCAACTATTGATAAGTGTATATTAAGATTATGAATAGCAAAGTACGTAAACTTTCCAAATAACCAGCGGTTCTCAATCTTCTTAGTAAATTACTTACGGTTCAAAGTTGTGTAAGTAAGGTGTCTAGAATGATGTATCGTTGCGAGCTAAATATTAATCTGTCGGTTAAGTTTGCCGCTGGGAAAATAACTAGGTTTAACAAATAGTTTAAAAGATTGATGAAAATCACAGCTTAAAACTAAGTTACTTAACTTAGTTTTAAGCTGTGATTTTCATCAATCTTTTGAGTGGAGTTTAGTTTAATAGAAATATTTTTTTTTGGTGTAATTTTTGACAAATTACTTACATGAAAGCGTAACTAAATTAAAAATATACGACATTTTCTGACTAATTCATTAATTTAGGTAGGTATGTATTTCTAGAAGCCAAATATGCCAATTATCAATTCATCATCAAAATGTATTAAGTGTTTGGGACCAATGAAAGGCACAGGTCAACGTTCACCATTCACCTCTGTCTTAAGAACTAAATAAAACATAAATCTCTACACTTGATCTTTTACATAATATTCCCAACTAAATCATATTCCTTTACTAAAACAAAGATCTCTAAAAACTATCAACAAAGTAAATTCTAAAAGGATCTAAAACCTATTGTCTCACTTTAACGAGTCTTTGTTTCGCGTAATGAAAATGCAAATAAAACTACAATACTGGATACACAAGCACTTAAGTTTTTATATTCTTTACCTTTTGCAACAAAAGTTAGGAAAACCGCTTTGTCTAAACCTAGCTTTGCTATTGTATCGTCAGGAGAAAGTTAAATACAGAAGGTTTAATTGAAATAGGAGCCAAAAATTGCAAAAAAAAAAAAAATAAGACAGAAGACTCTGGGTCCTAATCATCTATGAATGAAAAGTAATGATTTTATACATAACTATAATCCTAAATTTACATAGTTTTGATACGTGACATTCATAAAAGCTTTAGCTTAAATGTAAGAGGTGTAAAAACTCAGTTACGAGCCTTGTCCAACCTTTTTTTTTGGTAAGGCGGGGGAATCCTCATGGACACCCACCTCCTCGGGGGAGGAAGTGGATAGTGTCAGACTCTTAGTGACTAAATCTGAACCGCCATGCAACGTCTCCCGCGTTTGGTCGGTGCGCGGCAATGCGTTGCAGTTCATGTGACTTGTCCAACCTAAAATCAATGTAACTCATACATACATTCGAGTAGACTTCTATTATCGACAATTCCTTTTAAAATGTTTCTTGTTTACGAGGGCACTAATATACGTTGTTAAAAAATATTTCCCATCCTTCTGCTATCATTTATTTGCTGATCAACACCGACTTTAGAATTTCAAGATGTTTGCTAACGTCTCAAGTTGGGGTGGCGACTTGAGAGTTTGCGCAGGTGACCATTTAAATTTGAGCTTCGTTGAAAATTTATTATCGACCTACTTTTGCAAGCACCTCACTGTTTCCATAGTAATTGTCTGGGAATTGCCGTGGGGGGCGCCACCTGAGACTATTAGGGGTATTATTAAGCGTGCTATACAGTTTGGTAGAGCTTTTGGATAAGTTACTATTGTTATTGTGAAGAGAACGTACACGAGGCGATCATGCTAGTATCTGTCACGTGATGAATTTATTATCCATGAAAACCATTGTTCGAACTCATAGAGTTCCATACAGAGGTACGCCTCATTAGACTAAAGATATTAGGAGTTCAAGCGAATGGGCTTACTGTTTTCATAAATAGTACTTCACTTTATGAAAATTTTGTCCGTCTATCTGTCCGTTCGTTATCTGTCTGTTTGTTTCCGCTAATTTCTGGTATGGCTGGACCGATTCTGACAGGATTTCTGATGTAATATGGAGAAAATAAGCAAATTAATTAACTATTTTATTAAAATCCACGCCGACATAATCGTCAATATAATCATAATCAACATAATCATAAATAGAACGACGAAATCGTCGTTCTATAACAATCCAACCAAACTATCAAAACTACATCCACTTGCACCAATATGCAGGGCACTAACGGTCAAAGGGTCATAACACCATTTGAGGACAGCTTATAAGCTATTCTCATATATCGATTGCATCAGAAATAACCCGTCTAGACAGCTCGGCTTTCCATTCCGGCTTTAGGTCAGGAATACCGTTTCTATTAAGTGGCAATTTTTAATAGATAGTATTATTGTTTAAAAAGGAATTGATTAGAATGGAATAGAAGTTTATTGTTTCCAATATAACAGCAAACAGAAAAATAAATACTTAACATGAAGGCTATAATACCGAAATCAAAAGGTTTAAGTGAAGCTGCAATAGAAACGTGTTTAGGCAAATATTAGGCAAACCGAGGTAATTTTTAAAGAATTATAGGATTAAGTGTCAGATTCATATTGCAAAAGAGGCTTTCGTTAGGTATAACTTAATCTCATTATTAATGTAGTTATTAGAATGCCGAAAAAAAAACAAAGTCGACTTTGAAAATTACTGCTGCATAAATAATGACCTTAAATTACAATTGAACATTAAAAAGTGATCAAGAACATGAAATAATGGCTGATTTGACGACTAGATCTTTATCGAACCTAATATGTAGTGCAAAAGGCGTCAAGGTTAAAAAACATTTTACTCCTTTCTGTAGCAGTTGGGTAATAAGCCTGAAGTTGTAACTCTCCGTACCTCTACCATGTCCGTTTAATGCAGGACCGTTGACATTTTGTAAAAGAAATAGCGATACAAAGCGCGTAGTAGCGTCTCGCTTAAACAACAGAATGTGTTCTGCTTTAAGATATCACAGTAAGCGAACTAAATCAATTAATATATAGCTTTGCTCACTGCGTAAAGCAATTTTAGTGAACTTTTTGTTTACTTCTTTTAGTGCCTATGGAAAACAGATCGGTTATTAATCCCGTATCTCCGTTCATTACTCGTTACATCCAAAAAGAAAACTAAATTTGAACTAACAGAAAGAAATTCCAAACTAAAATAATAATGATTGCATTTCAAAAATAATATTCACGAAAAAAGATATTAAAAAGTCAAATTTAATTAATTTTTGTATCGTACAGTGGTCTAAAATTATAAATAAAAATGTCTGCCGCACACAATACGAAGGCGTCGTAAAATGTATTCGAAATGTCACAATTAACGCACAGAGGACCACACATGTCTTGTAACAAATTATTCAAATATCGACCTTTTGGCTTTGTAATAAGAGTGATGTTAGTGCCGATGTTTATTTGTTTGGTCGAGTGTATAATTTTATAGTTTTTTGAGTAAAAATAGTGTGGAATCGGTGAGATGAGTAGAATTCCGTACGAGACTGCGTGGCCGCGTGCGCGTTTGATGTTGGTTGTGTGCGTTGATGGTTTTGGGTTGCCAGATTGATAATAAAAATTGCAATTTAGAGAAAGTGAATTAAAATAAGAACCTAATAAGGGTTTATAATGTAACAGTTATTTTTAAGTAGGTCTAAAAAAGTCTGAAGAATAAATAAAAATCAAATGTAGAATTAATCCATTACTAGATTGGAAACCTCCTAAACGGGCTACATAGTAATATGTAATGAAGTCAGTATCTAACCCTAAGAGAACAACCACACACATAGAAATAATTCATTGCACCGACTTCATTCAGTAACTAGCTGATAATATGATAGTAATACCTGTTTATTTTCAAACTTTTCGTGCCGTTGTTTTTGAAATCGATTTCTCTTTTTGTTAAAACGATTTATTGAGTTTTATTTGCATACAGATTTCAACACTAACTAACAACACAACCTAATCTTATATACCATTTAACTAAATTTTACCCTATTAAAAACTCCCATAAATCAGGGATATTTACCCCACCCTGGCAACACTCCGATGAGTCAGTCTGACACGTCGGGTCCCGCGACCGCGCGACAAATGACACGTGTAGACTATTCCTGGCGCGTCAACGCTCGGCTATTTCCGTCACTGCTCGTAATTCCTCGTGCGATGACGGACGGTGATGCGTACACGCACCTATTTTGGTTTTTCGATTGCAATTTATATTTTGGCTGGTTTATTATGGAGGAAAGTGCTCTACTATTGTCACTTTAGGTAATATTAGTAGTGTGAAAGTGACAGCACACTATGTGACGTAAAGCGGCGTCACGCTTCCACAACCCATCATCATCATTCCCCTGCCTTTATCCCAATTGTTATTTGTGGTCGGTGGAGCATGTCTTCTACTTCCACACGTTTCTATCTGACTTCCACGAGTGCACGTAACGTAATGCTTACAGAATTACTTTTCAAAATGAATTTCAGAATTAATTTTATTCACTCACCAGTTCATAGTAGGTACCTAATAGTAAGTTTATTTACCAACTATCTTTATTACTCATTTGTGCGTTATTAAAATACTGCTTATAATTTACATACTCACGCGACGTAAACATTTAATTACACTTTACTGCAACTGTTTTTGATTTAATCAGTATACATACCTGAAACAAAAAGAGATTATTATTAAACACTGATTATTTTAAAATGCTTTATTCGTCATACTCCCGTGGACTGCCATTCTACAAACATTAGTGATGATATCAATCTTTCAATTGAATGTAATCGTCATGCGACTTAGTCATATTAGTGACATTTTTTTGCATCATTTGAAAGCATCAATTAACCTTCATAATTGTAGATTTATCACTTATTAGTCTTATTATGTATTGTCCAAAATCATTCGTCGAAGCGTAAGCAATGCTTGTTAAGATTCCAGTAATGTATAGTACCTATCACTACTTAAAAGGCAGACTGCAAAGAGATTAATCAAAGCTAATACCAACTTCGAATAACATTACATAAAGTAAGACCACTTAGACTTCACTAAAACCCACTCAAGCGTCTTCCACTCAATTTATCTAAAACTTAATCACATTTACATACATCGTATATTCCTAGGCAAAAAACTAGACAGACTGAAAGGCGTCTGGGCTAAGGATAGCTGCGATTTATTTCAGTCTTAGTGCGGATTAACCTGTGCTAAGCTACGATAAGATATAAATGTCGTGCCGGCAAAGTTGTTTAATGACCGGATTAGAAAATAAGGTTGCAGGTTCAAGCTCGTCGTTATGTATTTTTTTGCAATGAACACTTCTATAGAGTGTTCCTAAAGGGAGTTTAACTAAGACTGAAGATATTTTTTCTCTATTTGTACCATTCGTGTAAACCTCCGTAATTATAACAAAAATCTCTCGATATTTTTAAGTAAGACGGGGAAGGCCTTTGTCCAGCAGCGGGATTTCATATAAGTAGGCTAGCCAAAAAAAACTTCACGTAGTTTTTTCCGCGTGTAATTTGGCACCAAGCTTTGTCAAATAAGTAGTAGCTTTAGTCTATTCTTATGAGATTGGCGCCACTTGTACGTAATTATTTTTTATCTACATGGCATAACCTCCAACGTCACCGGTAACACAATTCCTTTGCAGACTTTGCGACCGGCGTTGTCGCTTCGATATATACCTTGTTAACCACCAGCGCAAGGGCCAAAAGCAAATAAATTAACACGGCTACTGTTTCAATCATCTGTCATAGATGTTAGAGGCCACTAATGATGACATTTCACTAAAACACTAATATTATAGCCGTAATCAAGTAAACATTAACAATAAAGTTAAGCCATTAAGCCAGGTAGGAAGTGGTGGGGGTAAACCGCGTCGTTTTCTTTATTTTTAGCTTTAAGCTCCATCTGTTCGGACGTGTGCGCGGCGAAGATTTACGACGTGAGAATAAGTAGCGTCACCTGTTACGTCGCCTGCTATGCTTTGTTCGGCTTTGTTTGTTGTGTTAAGGAGATTTAAATTATTATGGTAGAGGGTCTTTTTGATTTAAGATTGCGACAGAATGAATGGGCTTGTACATTAGTCAATATTTAATACGACTATTTAGTAAATTAGTGTTCTGAATAGTAATTGTAGGACAGAAAATAATTTTGTCAAATCGAAAAGTTAAATAAATCAAATGTTTCCTTTTTATTCGTAAAAATCTTCTTTTCATTTCCTTAAAAAAAGGAGGTTTCTCAAATCAACCTTGTACATGTTTTTGATTTACAATGTATTGAAGTCAGTTCCACTTTAACCACATTTAGCTATTCCACATGTAGCGACTACACAACTGAGCTCTATAATCCACTTTGCTAGGCTGGTAACACTGTGTCACGTTGTAAGACTGTCAGAACTGTACTGTATCCCATTTATATCAACGCTCACGCAAAGGGAACGTTAAAAGAGTTATCAAGCTTACGCAATCGTATTTCAAGTCCAATAAAGTCACCCTACATTGTATATGAAAACCCAGCGTTCCTAGGAAGTGGGGTTTAAATTTTCAAACCCCTCTCAACCTTGAACATCCCTTACGTTTAGGGGTTGAATTTTTGATGCCACCCTGTGCCTGAGGGCCGAGGGCTGTACAAGTGCGCACTTTTGTATATCTACTGACGTAGTTTAAAAAGATTAGGTTACTTTGGTATTTTTGGAGTTTGTACAAAAAGTTTTGTAACTATTTAGTCCACTTGATGCCAGTCTTACACCAAATTTGGATAATCAAAGGACCGTATGCACAGAGAGTAAAACTTTGGGTTTTGAAACTTGTTCGTATAATTATGTAAAAATAACTTTGTCAATTTCAATATAGTATAATTTTATGTGCAAAACATTTACAGAATGTTTCAATCAGCTTATAATAAAAACACATAATTTAACAAAAATTTTAATACAGAAACATGTTCTAAATTAAGTTTTAATATAAAAATATTCACAAAGCTAAACAATACTGGGAACATTGGGGTCTTAAATCAGAAACTCAAGCGTTTGAAGCCGATGTAACCGCAGGGCGGTTTTATCACCCCACCAATTTGACGTAGGTACTAATTAATTAAAATTCTCTTACAACTCGTCTCTGAAACATTTCGCCAGAATTACATTTGGACTTAAAAGGAGACATTTTGATACAAAATATGAAACTTTTGTTGATTAGAAATGTGTAATTAAGATGAATGTCGAAAAAGTAACTTTCCGTACCCGCCCGCTGAAAAAAAATATGCTATTATACCAATATAATACATTTATATTTTGTAGTAGGTACCAAGGGAAAGAGGCGTGACGTTTATGTATGTGTGTACCTAGGTGGTGATAGCCCGATTACCTATCTATAGAGGAAAACTTAAACTTTTGTCTTGCTACCATCACGAAATCTTTGTATTAGATATTATTGAAACGGGCCAAGACTTAAAAAAATCTGTGGTCCAATGTTGGTCACAAACATTTGCCATTCAACCACAAACATTTGCGGCCAAACCACCAATCTTATCCTGTTGCCCTAAGATAAACCAAGTACGCAGTTACACGTAACTTACACGTATAGTCCTTACGTACGAGTAGTTAACTTGAAGACTTTGGAGCAACATAATAAAACGCACACAATCTCGCACGGAACCATACGCCGGGATAAGGGACGTCCCTAGTGTGTTAAGGTAGGGTTGCAGTGTAAGCGACGGGTACCTAATTAACTACACATTTATTTAATTTAAGAATATATCTTTAGAAGAAGGATATGTTTAATAATTAGGGATCAATGAAAGTAATAAAACATACATAAGTAGTTTAAGTATAATATGTAAGAAATATATAAGAAAGGGCGACAAAAAAACTACAAGAAAAACTGGTCTGAGTCTGGATGTTTTTGTGCATGTGAATTGAATGTCTGTGAAGCCCTCCGCGACACAAGGATTAAATTCCTTAGTGCTTTAAAAAAAAACTCCATAAATACGGCATCTAAATTTATTATTAAAATAAAAAAAGCTTTTAACCGCTAAGAATTAAAATACAGAATAATACTAACCAACCAAATAAAACACTAAATAATTAAATCAAAGCCTATTACAACAATGTTTTGTTACAAAACCGAGCTGTCAACTTGACATGAACGTGAAGGGGTTGAAACAACATCGATTTGATTTATTTCAACCCCTAGGTTTATTTGCCTTGCATAAAGTATTAGGTATCGGGGGAGAAAGTGTTCAGTGTAACGGGATTCTGTTGTGTTTCGATTCGTTTGAATATTTTATGGGTTTAATTATAGATGTTTTTGGTTTAGGACTGACGAATTGATTTGGTTATTCGTTTGGACGTAATGATTGATGCAGATAATAAATGGCTTGGTGATGTTTTGTATATTTTTGCAAATGAATAACGGGAGCTTTTGAATAAAAACTGTATTAAACATAGTTAGAAAAATTTATCAATTTCAACAGCAAATGTAGTTTATCAAGTCATCATTCTCCAGCGCTTATCCCAATTATTACTTGGGGTCGGCGCAGCATGTCTTCTTCTTCCACACGTTCCTATCTGATGTCATATCGCAAGCCATATCATATTTCACACAATTCATCCATAGTTTCTTTGGTCGTCCTCTTCCTTTCTTATCACGTGATCCTCTTTTTTCCGCATGACATGTCCATACCATACATATGATACCTAAATGCCAACAAATACCTTCAGTACAACTTTTTTTAAAGAAAATAAGAACATAATCCCTCTCTTATTTTATTCGACCCGCTGCCACCGTGACCGCTTCCCAACCATTGCCGAAACAATCCCCTAGGACACAGGGCTTTAATGTTTGACGAGCCACGCCGCGGTCCCTTGACGACCTACCACCATGACTTAAAGTAACACTGTTGGAATTGTGGAAACGAGACAGCGCTCTACATTGTATAGCTCGCTCTCTTTCTTTCACAACCACAAAAGTTTTATTTCTAGAGGTCTTGGTAGGTCTCGTGATCTCCATGACATGTAATTAAACGTCTGCCGTTACGTTACGTCACGACATTCAATATTGATTTAACGTGTGGCTGAGGGATTTTTGAGCTTATTTTATTACTTTATTTAATATTGCCGGCGAAATTTCATTACGGCACCTTTGTGGGAGGTGGAAACTGTTTGATGAATCCGGGAAATTGGAAGTGTGATAATATGAGACGTATTTCTTTAATATAGGTAGGTAATTTATGGTATTGTCAGCAGGTTACTTTGTTGGGCATCATTACTTTGTTGTTAAAACGCTCAAAGGCCTGGAAGTGACAAGACTAAATCACAGCTTGTTAAGGAGTAAATTAGTTCAGCGAAGTCGTTCATGGCCAATTATTTTCATGGAAATGTATTTGTAGGTTTTCCGATTGTTATATTAAAAATGTATGCACTCAACATACATAATAGTGAACAGAGTTTAAAGTCAATATCTGATGAAATCATCATCATCTGATGTACAAGATCCCTACTGTAGGTGAAAGTGATACTTAATTATCAAATCCACATACACACAGTTTTAGCATCACACTATTAACCAACCCAAGAAAAATAGCAGCATTTCTCAATCGAACCACAATACAGTCTCAACCAATACAGAACAATCAATCTCATAAAGAACTAGGCGCAAACTTCGTGATAGATTCCTCCACTCAATTACAGTTAGGCAACGAGCTAAGTAAGTAAATATTGAGGGGGTCATAAATATCGCGGCCCTAACTACAAATAGGCTATGATGTATTATTCGTACAGACCATTGTTGTGGCCAGCTAACGAATCGGAATAAAGCATCCTGTTTTATTATTTAGGGCTAATCCGCGGTCTGTTGGACTGAGCGAGTTTAATATTCACGAGGCGGGTACGATACGATGTTTTTTTTGGTTCTTGTTCGGTATTTGTTTAGTTAGATGTCTGTTCTGTATTCTTATAGAATGATATCAATAGTGCAAGTATTTGGTTCAAATAATAATAGATAGCCGAGTGGTATAGGTCGCCACGTCAATAATACAGCATGTGACGTATAGTCCAGTCATTTGGTAGTTTTACCTGGAAAGTTTTCCGGGAGTTTTGAAAATTGGGTATTTTATAGATTTCGATATGCTCTTTTCGAATTTTAACTTTGCCACCTCGTACCACCGCCGCTCGCGCCGCCATTTTGAAAAAATGGCGCCCAAAAACGGTTTTTTGGGAATATCTCCTTTCCGACGCATTTTACGAAAAAAATGTTTTCTACATAATTAAACTAGAAAAAGTTTCCTACACTTTATGTCTTATTCACTTTTTCATAAAATCAATAGTTTTGGACGTACGAGCGCCGCAAAGTATTGTTCATTTGCACCACTACGAGTGTTTCGTATATTTTTCATAACTGTTCTATTACTGCCGCCGGTTTTTAAGAAGTAGGTGTCAGGGTAATATGTCACTTTTGAAGCGGGCCCTTTCTCTCGACTATGAACGAAACTTCAACGAAAAATTTGTTGGTAGAAGCTATATTAAGAGAAATGTTTAGTTCAGACTGAATCATCAATGTACGTTTATTGACGTACAGTGTTGATTATGTTCTTAGATCTATGGCTTTTTATACGGAAAATTGTTTTATTTGTGACAATTTACTTGAAAACCGGCGGCAGTAATGGAACATTTTAGAAAAATATACAAAAACACGTGGTGGTGGCAAAAGAATAAGTAATACTTTGCGGTGCTCGTACATCCAAAACTATAGATGTTATGAAAAAGTGAATAAGACATAAAGTGTAGGAAATTTTTTCAAGTTTAATTTTGTAGAAATTATTTTTTTCGTAAAATGCCTCAGAAAGGAGATATTCCCAAAAAACCGTTTTTGGGCGCCATTTTTTCAAAATGGCGGCGCGAGCGGCGGTCGTACGAGGTGGCAAAGTTAAAATTCGAAAAGAGCATATCCAAATCTATAAAATACCAAATTTTCAAAACTCCCGGAAAACTTTCCAGGTAACCCCCTTATTTTCTACCAAATGACTGGACTAGTAGTCTAATCTCGGGTTTATATTTGTGTAATCACACAAACTAAATTTAAAAGTGTAGATATAATTAAAATTAATGTATTTGATGCTTCTGTAGCCTTTCAGGATAAGAAATAAGAAGAACGGGGCTTAAAAAAGCATCGCAAGGAAACCAGCATTCATGGCAAAATTTTCAAGGGTGGGTTTAGCCACATTAGAGGCGCCTACGGTTGGCTGAAATACTCGGACACCAGATTATAAATTAACTATGTGAATAGAATAATTAAGCCTTAACCTGAAAAAAACTATTAAAAACTCCAGCTAAAAGTATCTTAGCCAAAAAATGACGTCCCAAATATCGTGAGTTATAAAACTACCTGTCTCGACCGACCACACAGCACAAAATGTTATGAAACATACAATAGCTACACTTTTCTCGGGGTACCTCGTTAAATAAATTAAGTGAACCTTCCCACAGGCCACACACAGGGTTCTGCTAAATTTTTAAGATAAAGGATGTTAAACGCGGAAGAAATTTACTAAATATTGTAAGACACGGGAAAATTGAAACTGAAGGGCCACTTTTAATTTTGCCATAAAACGGTTAATGGGATCAACAACATACATAAGTATAAAATATAAATTATGAAGAAGCCACGGTTCATGCTTGGACAAAAGATCATCGTAAATAAGTTATTATTTAAAGTCATCTCTTTACGTTGTTAATATACAGGGGGCTACAATTCAGATGCAATTTCTCGTGTTAATAGGTGTGTTAAGAGCCAAATATTTTATGGACCAACCCTCATACAACTATATGTTGGAAACGTTGAAGGCATACGAGCCTTTTCAGACTGCTATTGAGTTTCTTTTAAAGAGGACCATACGCAAAAACTATTAAAGTTTTCACGGACTTTTAAAACTGAACTGACTTAGACACATAGTAAGCTATGGAAAACATACCATTATCATGAGATTTAGACTCATTTCATTCTTACAAACAGTATGAAACATGATTAGTTCAATCATTAAGGCTCCCTTCGATATTTTTCGGTTCAATGACCCCCTGCTACATTAATTACTATCCTGTCCATCAGTCAATTGTTCGAGGAAGTTCCAGGCATTGTCGCCTGTCCCTTTACGTCGCAGCGTTAATATATCGTGAGTAAGGCTGCGATTCTAACTGAGGTGTACGAGGAGGTAAAGCGAGAGATGTGGCTGTTAAGATGTAAATGGAATAGTTTCATTTACCTAGCTTAGTTCAGCGCAGTTCTTGTGGATACGGTTAAGCGGAGCGAGGATTGAATACGTGCACTACGGATGGATTATTAATGTATGGTAGATTGTATAAGGAATGATGTGAACGAAAAAGGAGTAAATGATACTGTGACGTCTGATAGGGGAGAATGGAAGAAAAAGCGTGTTGCGCCGACCCCAAGTAAAATGGGATAAGGACAGAAAGATGATGATGATGACTACAGATGAATATTTTTTTTTCTCGTTTCGATGGGTAATCATGATAGATTTGCTTTTGCTCAGAATCTAGCTAGATTGGTCGATCTTTATGTGCCGCTTTCCTTCCAAAAAATAAACTGCCAGCAGTCACAAGCCAGTTTCCTTTACACTAATTCTAAAGGACTCTTTCTTGTGAACGCTAGCAGTCCATAGAACCGAATAGAATATCTTTATTTATAGGAAAATTGTTATAGAACATTTCCTTATTTTTTTCATTCCTTAAAATCCATCTTCTTATATCAGAAAAGAGCCAGCAACCTCTTTCATCTGTATTGGAACCACAGGCTTAATGTCCGTTAATAGTAACGGTTCATTTAGCAGCTTTATGTGTTGCGAATGCGTTATTATGATACATTCAGGCAACGTAGGTGTGTAATATATCTCTGTCTTTTATCAATATTATGATATGGAAGATATATTTTGGGACTACCAAAATAGATTTATTGGGAGTTGAAGAAATGCTTGTAATAAAACTACTAACTTATTTGTGGTTGCAGGGAACGAGAGAGATAACTTTCCCAGTAATGAGAATTCATATCTAGAAAAAAAAAACCATGATAAGGAAATATGCATATTTCATATATAACACAGCAATTCTAAGTCTTACTGCTTTAGTAAATGTATTATCAGTAAGCTTGAAAACATTACAGTTCCACATTGAAACCTTGTACCATTAATGTTTCTACTTAAGCTGTGAATAAATAGTAAACTCGCGAGTTAAACCAACTGAAACCGGCCACACTTAATTGGTGCCCGTTAAACCTTACACAGGACCGCATTTCGGATTTCAACTGTTAAAATATATTTACAATTCTCTTCAATTCAGTGCTCATGCTCATATTCTTGAAAATACAAAAGCTACTAGCTGACCCGTTCTCGTAAGATATAATTCCATTAAAAGAAACAACGTTATCAACTAAATTGCGTAAACAACATGACAGCAAAAAAATGTAATATTGTTTTAAACATACGATACAGTTTCCTTTTCATAGCTGTAACTCCGGTGTACAGTAAAGAGTATTCTATTCTATTCTATCTATACCGTCGCCTATTCTATTTAACGGAATTTGAATACAAACACCTAGAAGTCTCAAATTTCTTGTCCAATTTCAAGCTACCTGCAAACAAATGCTAGTTCTTTTAACTTTAATTATAAACGCGATAGTTTGTGAGTATGGATTTATAAATTGAGGAAAGCTTGGAACTCTTTCACGCTCAAACGCCTGAATATTTTTCTATGAAATTTTATGTATTGTTAGTTGATACCCTGGATTAAAGGATGGTTATATAATAGGATAGGATAGTTCTTAATCGTCAGTGTCAGAGGGGAGGTAATATTTTTGCAGCCATAGCCGAGAATCGCGCAAGTAAGGTCGCGGGCTACAATAACGCGGGCTAGTTTAACAAAAATGGAGCGCGTCAGTTAAAAGTATAGTTAAAAAGTCCAAGTTTAATTATTACTAATGTAATGTAAGATACGTAATGTACTGTACGTAGGGTTAACAACCACACAGGCTCGCCACCAGGAAACGTATTCGTTTATTCCGATTGATTGTTGGCATCGGCGATGGTCGGTGAATGTCTCGGGAATCCGATCAGCGCAATCGTTTTGTATGTGGTACAAGTGTAAGAGCAAGCGGGTTAAATAAATGTCGGAGTTGATTGTAAAAATTGCGAGTTTAAATTTCTTTAAGAACATGTAGCATCTGGCTGGCGTTACTCAAGTGATTTACAGTATGTTTTTATCATTTTTAGTACACTGATGGTCATTGAAGTGCTTGAATATCTAGACCTTAGGAGATAGATCTATACGGTTCATAAGTTTTATCTATCAGTTATGAGGTATAGTCGCAAGAAGTAATACAAAAGATTGCACAATAGACAAAATTACTTGTACTCACAATAGAAATATTCAACTACATCTCTACTGCACTAACGAAAATAGCCTGCGTTTCAGGACAAAGAAATGTCAGATAAATTCATAAAAAAATGTTGTAAATTGTAATCTGGCAAACAAACGCGCGTTTAGTTATCGCATATAGAGCTTTACATATTTTTCTTTAAATCCACCTTTACACACTAATCCAATCGCTTGCATTTTTACAATTACTAATTAAACCATTATTAATTAATTAAATAATTAAACAATCTCCTATACCTTGTACCATACATTCCTATAGGCTGTTTCTCGTCGTTAACAAAAATAGACCGCGGTTTAATTGTGAACTATTCTCGTCGCGCTAGATACATACAAAGGTACTCGATACTGTAATATCGAACACTTTTACTTTTATCGATGCGTGATTTATCGCATGCTTTTAATTTTGTTTTGTAAGCATACAATGGAGGGTCAATGAACTGATGATGTTTTGGTAAGACCAGTTTAAAAGAAATGATCATGTGGTTAAGATTGCCGGACAAAAACTGACGGGGCATTTAAATTTAAGTGATGTTGTACATTTATAACTGAACTAATATACTAATAACATGACATGTTATTTACAAAGCGTCAAAAATGTATCGTAAACTCACTAGCGGAAAACGTACTCTAAAGCCTGAAGTGATGTCATATATATAGACAAAAATCAAATAAAAATAATGAGGAAAAGATATGTTATTTATGAAGTCTGGCCATTTGACTCATTAACATTAAATACTAACTTAAAAACGTAACCTCCTTTTAGGGGCGTTCGAACAAGAACTAACCGCAGTCTTTGCCGTCAGTCATCTCGTCAATCTTAAACCTCCAGACAGACTGTCGACTCAGTCCCTCAGTTCTTGAATGGAATCACACGCTCAGCAGAGTTGTGATTGATAGTTCATTCTCTGAATTGATTGGTGTTAATGTTGGAATCGATCTTGTTCAATCATTCGTTCTTTTGCTTGGGGATGTTGAAGGTTTTTGTAGTTTGAAGCGTTTTAGTTATTATTCGGTGAGTTATTTGGATCTGTTATAGAATTTTTGATACGACTAGCTGTGACACGCGGTTTTGTCTGATTTTTTAAATTATAGAATTGCAACGGGATTATAAGTAAGCCATTTGTAAGCGAAACATATTTAATATAAGAAGGACTTATGGTCTAAATCTGAGTAACATCCCTTAAGCATTTTTTCCTCTTAGAATCCAAACTTAATATTGCGAACTTTTAGTCTTGTCTTCCGAGACAATTTAATATTTCTTAAAATGCACCGATAAACTCAAAAGAAAAACATTGGCGACACATAATTTATATAATACATACAGTATACAGTACGACAAATTATCACTTTAGCGTATTCGGAGCGTTGCCAATACGAGACAATTGTTTTAATGATACGCGTGTAAAACGCTCGAATTCGTCGCGTGTAATGAGACGCCGTTATTTAAATTAATGATACGTAACCATAATTTTATTTCGTGTTTTATTTTTATTTCTTTAATTAGCTAACTTTATACTTTAGTTTTCTTTAAAATAAAGCAGCAGAGACAACTGAACAATTAACTATTTTAACTTAGCTGCATCATAGAAGACCAATGGTTTTTCTAATAGTAGGTGCATAGGTATCTAAATCATAATATAATATTTCACGACTTTCACACAACTCTCATGCTCATTACGCAAACATTTGTCCTGGTTGGGAATCCAACCCACAACCTCTGGTACAGCAGGCAGAGCCACTAACCACTAGACCAACAGGCCAGTCAAATTATATTTTTATAAGTCATTAAAAAACAAAAAATACTAAAATTATTCTGTCTTTTCAAATGGTTAATATAGAACCTGGTATCAGAGTTAAAACGGCCCGTAAAGCCTCAGACTTAACAAGCTCGAGAAAAATTCTATGGAATCACACTAAAATACTAGTAGAAAAGTTATACAGAAACAAGAAATCTGGTAGTTCTCTAGAACTAGTAGGTATTGTATTTTTCATCGTCAGCGCATAGTATATGTGTGGGGATGCCGTGAATCTTGAAATCCCGCCCGTGCACCCGTCTTGAAGCACAATAAACGTGCAGCTTATGTTTGGGCTTGGTACAAATTGTAGCATGAAGCGATTTGAAAAAATATCAAAAATTGGGGATTGGTAGCGACACTTTTCTGCTTATGGTACCTATTCAAACTAGTTTAAGCAATGATATGTTAGACAAATGACGGGTGATCCTATAATAATATAATAAATGCCAAATCTCCTGACACCTAAGACCGCAGTTTTACTGATAAAGCGGTTCTAATTGCCTAAAATATTTCTGTTTTGTGCCAGGACTCAATGTAGTAATTAAATAAGTTAGTATAACTAGAAACAGCTTTTGTGCTATTCCTCATCACCTCTTCCTTTCAAGTCAACCCTGATTCCTCACACTTATCGAATAAGAAATGCAGGAATATTAATTATTGTTAGGTAGAACTATTCCTTTAATGTAACTGTCTATTTTTTTATTCTGTTTAATAACATTTTGTTCTGTCTAATTTTTTTAGTCTATTCTGTATTTTTGACAATACAATGCTTTTAAATCAATCGCTTTCGCCTATAACGTGTGCAACTTCGGTTTCTTCACGAGACTGCCCTCTAATGTCACGGCGGATAGCGTGCCGGCTTCTGACTAACACTGCGATTGTGATATATGCTCCAAGTTCACTCCGAATGCAAATACAACTGACTTAGGTGGACCCGGAGATAGATAAACAAAACTCAAAATCAGTTATTCTAACAAGATTATTAACACGCACTATTTTAAGGTATTATTACAAAGAACAGTACTCGGATTCGTCTACCTTTTACGTAGTACTTAGTGATCTTGTTATGAGAGAAGAAACGGCGCAAAAAACTCTCCAGCAGTTGTCAGTTTACATAAATTAATTGCGTTAACAATAGTTTTAACCAGGAATTTAGAAACGAGTTCTTAAAGTTGCAAAAAAATACGTTTCTACGGGGTACAGTAATATGTTTGCAATAAAATCTTCCCTTTACCTTAAAATCAAATACATCCTCTTTTAATTATAAATCTAATAAATATTGACGATTTACGAAACAGATGACAATTACAAATTCTAAATTAAAACGCGAATATTACAAAAACCGTATTTTAAAAGACAAAGATATTTCAAAATTCCTTAAAAATAATAGAATCTATAAGTCATACCTATTACCATAATAAGGTAATTTTATCTGAAAATATTCCAATACGAAGAAATTTAATAAAATCGTTAAATTATTGGCACCTTAGCTTTTGGTTTCGTTTGATAAATACATTTTAATATTCAGAATAAATTAGTGCTATCAGTAAGGAAATTCGATTTGAATATTTTATGGAGAAAATTTTAAGATGAGAAAGAAATAATTATTTAGGGAGAGAACATTATATAAAGATTTCTGGATGTTAGGCTAATGAAAACACAATTTTATTCCAGTGGTAGCTTTTTGGACTACAGTCAATCTGTGACCGTGATAAACAAAGGCGTTTAGTATAAGTCAAAATAAATAATTGCAAAATAATCCTTTAAGAATTGTTGTATTTAAAGCTTTTAGTAAAGTGAATTTAATTTGCGATTTTCATAAATCATTACTCATTCCGGAATCGAAATATGACACAAGTCAGTCTAAACTCTTTGTACAAGTAAGAAGAAAACAGCTTGTGAAACCTCATCAACACACAAAATAAAGTACAAAAACAAACTACCAAAGCTAGTACTTTATAAATAAGCACTAAAACAATTAACGGACGAACCAACAGTTAATTTAATAACTCAAGAACTTCACCCAGGACACTCGAGATAGTAATTTTATGAAAACTTAAAATCAAATCCTTTTAAAATTTGCTAAGTACGGTCACAAGTTTCTACTAGTTTCCTTACTTTATCTTAAAACTTAACGATGGCCGACACCTTTACTTACCAAAGTAATTAATGGAACAGTTGGTAAGAAGAATTGTAGTAACTTAAATAAATTTAATTGACTTTTAATAGTGTAATTAGATAATACCGTCCAACCCTCTTTGTACGTGGATTACATTGTACCACAATATTTGAGAAATAAAAATTAGTTCATTATACATACACAATAAGTTTTAGATAATATAAATATGCTTTCATCGAAATCGATACGTAGGATTAATAACAAAATGTCAAAAACATTACCGAATCCCACATTTAGAAACTCGAAGTTACGTTATTATATTATGTTGGGTGGAACGTTGGATTACCTACATACCAATTACACTTTTTTCAATGTTAGAAATATCCATCAAGGTTCTCAATTTAAAAATGTGTTCTTTAATTAATTTATTTCTTTTTGATGCATATAGATATATAAGTATACTTACAGATAGTGGTACCTATATCTACATTTAGTAAGACATATAATCCCCATGACACAAACCCAACATAATATTATAACACAAGATACAGCAGACCACTACAAGACAGTCCATATTTATCGATGTTTACACTATATTTCATAGAGAACGTATCATAAACCAGCTCTGTCGTTATGGCACATTAAGTGTACATTTAGTGCCGCGCAACATTGTTGCGTTTAACACACAGACTGACATTTGTACTATTAACGGACAGTTGTGTGAGAGAGCAATTCGCGCGATTTCTACGTATCTCGTTTATATTATGATGTTTCCGCAGTTTGTTGATACATTAATACTGTGTTTGTAATAGAATTCGTATGACCAATTTTCAATGTAAGTTGAATAGTATTGAATGGCTGAATATTGAATTTCGTGTTTGTATAATTTGGGGTAGTGAAAATAATAATGATTTAAATTTTCCAGCCCGTACTATGCTACTATTTAATAATATTCATATAATTATTTAAATGGGATTATAGGTGTCCTTAGCCTCAGCATTAGCAAATCAAGAAACAATTGAAAATACTTTTACAAGGTAAACGTATCTGCCTTAAACAATGCTTTAAAGAGTTATATTCTCATTTTTTGCAAAATAAAGTATCAAATTTCATTTATCCATTAATTTCTTACAAATTCTGACCGAATCTCCAAAGATTTCCACTGAAAACTTCCACTTAACAGTTGCAATCGACACTCGATCATACACAGACAGACTGACATTTAGTCTATTTAGCTCCGCTAACAGTGAGCTTCATTAATAAACAATCTGTCTGTCCGAACGTCTGCAACAATAAATAGGTTTATGATTTAGTCACGGATGTGGGACAGTGTATTTGTGTGTTTTAATTGTGATTTATTGAGCAATCGAAACATTATTTAATTAAATATAATTTAATTATTGATTGTAAATTGAGGATTGCTGATAGATTTGTGTATTATAATTTGTAAAGTTATGTTACCGGTCTATAAATGTCACAAGCCAACTACCGGGTATAGCCCTCGTGCTTTATAGAGAAACAATAAGTATTTATCATCTCGTTTGCTCAGTGTCCGATGGTCATTTCAGATTTCAATATTTTGAAACACAAGCTTATTTTGACAGTTCTTTGCAGCCTAAGAGCAAGCTTTGTCTCTTTTATTAATCGATCCAAATCCATGTTTCCACACGACAGTTTTCTTCACCGTTCGCCAGAAGTACCTAAGAATATTAAAGAAAGAACGTATAACTGAAAAGCTCACATCAGCACTAAACGAGTTTCGAACCCCGGTACCTACCAACACATACATACAAACAACACCTCCACACATCAATTCCTACTGATTTCAACTAATCGCCGATACCCGTGTGGTACCTACTCACAAATATAATACGAAATTTCCTTTTACAAAACAGCAACGTCACGGATTCGAACTCGCGAGTCACGTTGGGAAATCGCTTGACCTCTCAACGTTTTACTTTAAGAAGGGTTAGCCCGTGATCCGTACGAAATATTAAATAACGTTAGCTTGTCGGGTTATGTAAAATATCGGAGTATTTTTATTAAAGCGCCGGGTGGGCCATTTGTAATCTTAGGCGAGTGGTGTAAATTGTGGGTTAGATAAAAAGTACTATTACAAGTTATTTTCATGTGAATGTATGCTCAATTATACATTTCTAGAGTTAACGAAATATTTTTTTTTTGGTTGTCCCTGTGCTAAGAATAGGTCCTATCATTCCTCCATTCTGTACAGTCTATAGAATTGCCGTGTAATTTTGTATTTATTAACAAAATCAGAAGTAAATTTACGTCTAATTTTGTATTAAGTTAATTGTATTCTATTGTAAAAATACTCCAGCCGTTTGAGCATGAAAGAGTAACAAACATACATACATCCTTAAAACTTTCGCATTTATAATATTAGTAGGAATTAGTAGAAAGCGGGATTACTTAAACACCATTAAATACATCAATTTAGGATTCATAGGTTTCAAAAGCAAAATTACGGTTTTATCATATCCAGGCTTGCTTCATCATAAACTTTCCAATAGCAATATATCTGATGCTAAAGTTAATCGATATCCAATCTGAATAGCCTTCTTTATCGTTACACGGTAAAGTAAGCTTTATTATTATACGACATAAAGTTAATTTTATTATGAATAGGTCATAAATATGTTGTCATCTTATGAGAGATCTAAAGCGAGTTATGATGAGATTTAGCGTAGATATGATAAAGAAAACTCATATCCTTTTTTTAAATGTGATATAATATTTGTGCCATAGTTAAGCATAACGCAAAACGATAACTTATTAATTACTACTTACTTAGTGTATTTAAAATATAAACGAATCAATTATTGCCTATTGTTATAGTTATATAAGTCTAGATATAAAAATATTGCATTTCAACCAATAGGTATACACCTAAACATAATAATTTGTTTCGTCCAAAAGTTTTTATTAAAAATAAAATGGAAATCGATCAATTTTTCGACGTTTCTAAACAATAAAGCAACATGCTGTTAAACCGATTTAATTTTCGACATCTAAAAATAAAATTACTTCAAAAATAAATTCATAGCAACAGTTTTTAATTAAGGGCTGTCAAAAATAAAAATTGGCGATTGAAAAACAATCCGTCTGGCGTGATCGGTGGCGGATATTAAACTCCGATGCGGATATTTTCGGATACCGTTCGTGCCAGATAAATATTAATTATGTTCTGAAGAGTGCCGGTGACAACCCTGGATTTGATAACCGTAGGTTTAGGATTTTTAGGGTTGGCAGGTGAGTTTTTTTTAGTTATTTGCAATTAATTGCGAATTCGTAAGGATATTTTGTAAACTACTAAAAATGTAGATTTTAGTTAGACCTACACCGAATATTATAAAGTACCTAAATAACATATAAGTAGGAAAATATTTTGCATACTTCTCAACCTTGTTCTTTCAAATCCACAAACAATCAATAAATAACCTAGTTATGAAAATCCATAACTAAAACAATTTTAACCCCAACTCACCTAATTTAGAAGATAAAAGTAGGTAAAGCAAAAATAAAGTTTTTATTAAAAGCCGTAGATTCCATAAACGTTGAAGGCAGATGTGATTAATTATCTGTTTTCTGAAAGGGGATCATCACCCCAACATATTTAAGATCTTTACAAAAGAGAAATTTTACGGTTTCATGAAAACATTCAAGTTTTGAAGTGTTTTTATGGGTTGTTGTTTACAATTTTTTTTAAGCGGCAGATGTTTGGAAATTAATATTAAGGAAATATTATTATACAAATCAATTTATCTATTATAATTAATCAAGTATTTGGAAATATTGTGATAATTAGCAATGAAATAAGTTTAAAAGTAGTACTCTACTCTACTTCTCTATTTTTTTTATATTGACGTAGCTTGGTCTGCGCGCAAGCTTTAGCTGCCACTAAATAAAAGATTATTATAATCAGTAAATAATTGAAGTATTAACCATATCTATATATGTCTATTAATAATAATGTCAGTTATTCAAGTAGGTATAAAATGCATTATAAGAAGTGCTTGTATAAAAAACGCCATTTCGAGTAACTACTTAATGCAACGAACTAAAACCAGTCTTCATTTCAAAGCGGTGCCAATTAATTTAAAAAGCAAAAAAAACACTACCAAAGAGTCTTAAAACTAAGAAAAAGAACTTATTTAAAATAAAAATCTTAACAAATAAGAAGGAAACTCTTAGAAACAGTATACATTTAGCATCGCTAGTTGTAAAGCTACCAATAAATTGTTCCAGCTCTGCCTGTGACTACTGTTTGCAAAGACTCACTCTAATAGACCACATTACTTCGAAACTTACAGGCTTTTAAGACAATAGAAACTGAGAAAATAAAAGACAATTGAAGGAAATACCTATATTAGAGTGCAGTTTGTTAGGTTTCTATTGTGTAACGTTGAGTTAGATAGTGAATGATGTCAAGTAAGAAATTCGTAACGAAATTTTAAGTAAAAGAAATCATGAATCTTTAGATCAGTTTTCACTATTACCCAAATAATGAATATAACTTTAAGTTGAATTTCGAGATGAAATGAAGGTAGAAATTTCTTGACCCTACAGTAAGGCCGTAACGGCTAGGAAGAAAAACCTACAATAGGCTGATCTATAATAATATAGCACATTATAATTAAAACAAATTTCGGAAAGTTATATGTTCTGACCGATTTCGGCGGCTAGTGTTACTATGACTCCAGCAAACTACGCGGGACATATTACAGTGCACAAGCGTGTGCGCAAACACATTGTGCGTTCTCTATTTCCTTACTCTGATAGCGCGATGGGACGGCAATCCGACACGACCGGAGAGAAATCAGACACAGTACCCACAATTTCACGTGCTTTCCGAAAAGGGAAATTGTGATATTTTCTAAAACGCACACAACATTCGTAAAGTCAACGCGTGCCGTGGGAATCGAACTCGAGACCTTTGGCTTGCAGGCCTGCGGTCTTACCACTAGGCTATCACAGCTACATTCTTTCAAAAAATTAAAGATTACAACTTTGAAAAAACAAGATAATATATTTAACTGTAGAATTTTATTTCAAAATGACAACACTCCATTCACAAAATAAATCTAAAACTGTGATTAATTAACTGTAACTGAGTATCACAAGATAGTTAAATAACATCATTAAAAGCAGACAAAGAACAAGTTTCGGTGAGAGTTACTTAATTGCTATGTTTTACAAGACTATTTATTTTACTAATAGCATAATACAATACTCCGTCTGTATTCAGACAAAGCTTGCTTTGTTTAGTTTCAAATTAGACTAGCAGACGCTTTAGTTTATTTAATTAAGTAGATAAGATTGATAAATTTACGCAACCAAACCTAAATTTCTAGATTACGAAATTTTGTGTTCTTTTTTTAAAAAGTTCAGTTCGTCTCACGACCATTTCGTGTCAAATCATAATTAAGGACTCCAGTTGGGTCCGAAACTAGTCGGGCTATCCCGATACACACGCGTGAGTAAACCTTTTACATATAATTATGATTAAAAAATGTCTTTAAATAGGAGGCAACGAAAGTCCCTCATTCGAGACGATTTGTAACTAAGCGACTTCTGCTATCAAAATAAAGAGATTTGTATATAGGCACGCATCATTAAAGACCACAATCATTCAATATAAATAAAAACTCTTGCGTCTATACGAGAGCCACAAAAGAAATAAGCAAAGCCACGTAACATAACTTACTGTCTAAAACAACTTATTAGTACTGTTTACTGTGCTCTCGATAGCGACTAATAAAGATGGCAGCAGAGGGTGACCGCTAACCGGCCGGATAAAGGAGCTTGCTACCAATAAGATACTGTACAAATACACTGTTCGTTTCAATTTGGTCGAGTTGTATATGTCCTGGTACATTTAGATGTTAAACTATGTTTGGTAGTATTTAGTTGTGTATGTACTTTCCGGGTACCGTTTGTTTGATATTTAGGACTTCGGTACGATGTTTAAAAGAGGACTTGTCGATTCACTTTAAGCTTATGGTAGTTGTGGTAGCCAAGAAAAGGGAATAAATTCGTCAGTCGGTCGGACTGGCAGTAAGATAAAACAGTTCAATTTATACGACGATATGAATCTGGAAAATTATAAACTTTTTCGAAATTATAATTATCTCAACTGGATTAATTGTTTTTTTTTTTGTACGAATTTAAAACGCTTTAATAGAAATAGTTTAAAAGCATCTGTGCTATATACTGTTTTTTCCCGCACTGTTTTCCATTGAATCCTGTTCCTAGGCACTTTTCAATTTTTTTTTTAATAACCTAACATTTTTCAAGAAATATTTTGATGAATCTTTCAACATTATAATTTTATTACTAATCCTTTTCATATCTCCAAAAAAAACACATCCTTTACTACCCCACAAAATTCCAAATTAATTCACTCCAGAACAAACTCTTAGCAGTTATATTTAGTGTACAAATAAAGCCAAGTCCCGTTGGTCGGCGGAGCATTAACAATGATATACAACAGACTTGCGTTCCCCCGCCATTGTCTGCTGCACTACCCACAATGTTACGTAAGACGTATCCTGGTTTCTTAGATGCTAGACTGCATCTAGGAATTAGGTAGTTATGTATTTATATAAATACTAACTGTGCGTTGCAAAACCAGACGAAAACGTTTGAGCTTTTACTAAATAAAAAAAATTAAATACCATGTCTGGTGTAGGTGTATTGTATCCATTTTTGTTAAATAATACGATTTAACACCCTACCTCTGAACAAAAAAGCAAGCAATTACTGTATCAATAATTACTTACAGTAAATCCTATTTAAGTCATTTTGATTTACACTACTAAAATCATTGGAAGATGAAACTTATAATGTTTCGTTTCACGACTGAAACCATTTGTATTTGAGTACCTACTTCATATCTATCCATTGCTTTTTGCCTGGATTCAAAGCTTAATTATTATATTAGTACACAAATTTGAACTACACTACAACAACTCTCACAATCTCTACCATAGCAAAATATACTGCATATAATATGTGTTTACTAATTAAAACTACTCTACTTACCCTGCCTAGGGAATACAAGCGTGATGCGATCCCACTCTCGCAACGATAATGTTCTTGTTCAAAGGAATCCTTTGTTCATAAATTACGGAAGCTTTTGTACTTATATTCAGGTGAATTTCAACTAACGTCATATTGTATTCCAGGGTGCAACTAAGTTGTAAACTTACCTACACTATTAATACTGAATTTCGAAACTATGTATGAAGGAAAACAATTGTACAAACACATGTCTATTCGGAAACAGAAATACAGCATGATGTGTTATGTTACTAATAATATAAGCGCGAATGTCAATGGATGTTTGTTACTCTTGGTCAATGAATTTTGGTATAAAGTTAGTTGACATTCTAGACATTCTTACGTGGGAGGTTACTTTTTAACTGAATGCTTCAGAGGCGGGTACTGGTTATACACCTATAACCGATATTCGCGCAGGCGATGTCGTGGGCAACAGTTAATACTAAATTAAAAAAAAAATATTTTGTATAAAACACAAAAAAACCTTACATATTTTTTTTGTATAAAAATAAGAGCCAAAACTGAAGAGAAAACCGTGTAACAATAAAACCACGTTAATCGTAATAAAACAACATTAACAATCTCCGCAATATGAAAACATTGAAATAGAAAAAACATAAAAGGCACACAATAACAGGCAGTCGAGGAAACTTTGATCAAATGAAATAAGTAATTTAAGTTGAGATTTTAGTTGGATACATCCGCTATTTTGTTAGGACGAGGTATCAGTGTTAGCGGGGATTCAATTCAATAGTTATATTAACTTAAGTAATTACTATTTTAATAACTAATACAGTATGTACTTTTTAATTGGGTTGTGGAAGTCGGATAAGTAGTCGCTCCGTGTCAAATACAATATTTAAGTAATATCAAACGACCGACCAGAGTTATATTACTTAAATACGGCAAAATTGATTTCTTATGCAACCTAATTAGTGACCCACTGCTTGGTTTAAGTTGTATTAGCTTGACTCCAAACTTTGACAAACGCAGCTATTAGTATTTGTATCACAAACATAATAAAATATGCTAAAAGCAAAAGGTATGAGTTTCAACTAGTTTGTTTAAATAAACCTCTGGAGGTCAGCTATGCAGTTAATGAATGCTAAAACCTGTGTTTAGCAAACGTTTCTGTTTTAGAGTTCTAGTTTGACAATTTTAACTTCTAGTTTTATTTTATGTAAGTTAGCAACACTGCACGACGTAAATGAAAATTGTATTATTTATATTTATCATACATAGAGCAAAACAACACACAATAAGGTGCTTTATAAATATAGAATAACAATGTCTTAGCCTCCTCTGCAATTCCCAAAGATATAGTAGAAGTGTGAAACATTCATACAACTTACATGCCTTTTCCCCCCTTCTTACATACTAATAGAAAACCATAGAAAGGTATATGCACAGTAACGCACCCTCACCAACCCGGAAAACTAACATAACCATCTTATTTTACAATCATAGTGTAATCTAATATTAATAAATTAATTCCGCTAATGCGTATCATTAAGACCCCACCCTTATACTATACCACACGTTCAAATCACTCGGCACAAAGGAATCTAAGCTTTATTTGTATTGAAATAAGAGTTGATGCGTCCGCATAAGATGTGCATTGAGATAACAAGCTGATGCAAATTTAATTAGAAACTTAAGAGACTTCAGATAGAGCGTCTTATCTGTTTCAGTTTTCTCGAACTGGCGGTACATTACGGGGAAATTGCTTTCATGAAAATTTCATAAACACTTCTCGTGTAGTTCTAAAGTGTCGGTGTGAATGGGAAGAGATGGGACGCTGTTGAGCTTTTCCTAATGCCGTTAATACCTGAGAGGAACGAAATACTGGGTATTGTTAGTTTGGAGAAAAAGGTGGAATGCAAAAGGTGCATTAACTCATTCCGTTTTACAAGATAACTGTGGGTTGGAACAAGAGACCCCTCTAACTTTTGTATTAAATTGTTGTTTGTTTTAATTGCTTATAAAATTTTACTCACAGGTAATGATAATGTTTATGATTGATCTGAATTACTTACCTGAAAAAAATAAAAAGATAGATTAAGACAAGGTTACTTTAATACAAAAATAAATTGCACAATTAGGTGTACCTACTAACAAGAAAGTGACATTGATTTATGACAAGTCACGTAACTTACATGAAAAAATTGATTAGCGTTATCCATAAATAACAATCATCTGGAGATACAACTTTTTACCCTTACGATAGCCTTGAAAATGTAAATATAAACAATATCGATGGTAATTTCCCTACTAACCTACATTGTGGAGAGCATATGCACGCGACGCGACGCCGGCTGCCCCGCGTCACAGTAATATGATTTAATCTCAAGGAACGGATGTAGACTACACGACACATGTACGTATTTTAAAACGATGATGATATCTATAAGGGTGTCACCCTTATTAAATTCGTTTATGATACAAAAATTGCTATGAGATACCAATGACCCGTACAAAGAGGAAAATTTTTGCCCGTTTAACAACCAAAAGCGGCAAAAAAGAAATTAAAAGCTACTATAAAAAAAATTAACTTCTAAACCTTGTATTTAAAAACCTTTTGTATATTTCCGCTTTTTTAAACTAGGAAATTTAACCAACAATAAGACTACAAAAATGTATTTCTTTACAAAGAAATGCTCAACAAACCACTGGTCCGTATAAATGTGTGGTAGTGTAGCACAATATCCAACGAAACACTTCCCTTTAAATCTCAATTAAGCCTTTTCGGAATCCTCGAAGCAAACTGCTAACAAAAACAGAACGATTGCCAACAAAAGGAATAGAGAAATCAGGAAACGTACAATCAGTAACATTTGCATAACACAAATGGAAAAGCTTGGGAGAGAAAGTGGGTAGTCGCTAATCCAATTTGAAACGCGTTACAAATCCTTCGGTGGAGCACTAAATGGAACTATTGAGGATAGTAAACACAATTATCTACACTTATTGACGTTATAAAGTGGGAAACACTTGGTGGGTTTAATCAAGATAATTAGTAGTCACAAAGAAATTACGTGTTGGGTTTTTTACAAACAGGTAGACAGAACTAGGAGGTATACTATAGATAGGTCAGTTACTTAAAAACGAATGTAGATTTCGCTCAAAACACGATATGTCAGTAAGTGAATCTAAAACTAGAGTTCATCATCATCATCATCTTCCTGCCCTTATCACATTTTACTTGGGGTCGGCGCAACACGTTTTTTCCTTCCATTTCCTCTATCAGACGTCACACTATCATTTACTCCTTTTTCACTCATATAGTTCCTTACACAATCCATCAATCTTCTCTTTAGCCTTCCCTTTCCTCTCCAACCATCAACATTCATACTCATCACTCTAAAACTAGAGTTCTTGCAGTCTAAAAAGTCTTCTACTCTCCAAACTATAAAATCCCTATAAAACCACCGAAGACCAAAGTTAAATCCAGCATCAAACACATTCAAAATAAACAATCAATGCTACTTTCGTAACCTAGATCCATGCAGACGATCCACAGACTGCGGGTAGTCGCTAATCCGCTTTGGCTTGAGCCGAGCGTCCTTCATACATAACATGTATGCTCGTTTTATTTAAGTAGAGCCACTTACTCTTTTATTTTAAGTTTAATATATAGCCTGGTTTAGGCTAAATATGTGTGTTGGTTTTATGTGAGTAGAGCCACTTACTCTTTTATTTTTAAGTTTAACATATAGCCTGGTTTAGGCTAAAAATGTATTTTGGTTTTATGTGAGTAGAACCACTTACTCTTTTATTTTTTAGTTTAACATATAGCCTGGTTTAGGCTAGATATTTATGTTGGTTTTATGTAAGTAGAGCTACTTACTCCTTTACGTTTAATGTATAGGGGCAGCTTAGGCTTAATTTCAGTTTTATATTCAAAGTTTATTTCGCGTGGAAGTTCTTCCAGTTGTCATTTGTTTGAGCTCAGTTTATGTAATGTTTACTCGAGTTGAATAAATCTAGATTTTAGGACTTTCGTCGAATGTTTACTAGAAGTAAATGTCTTTAGGCAATTATTTTTGGACAACAGATCCGACGTATCATGCTATATTGCAACCCGATTCAGTTCTTGCTTGGTTCAAACAACCCATTTTACTGGTTGTATCAGCATCGTATGTTTTATTATTATTGTTGTATATTTACACTTCTATTTAAAAACATAAAAACATTCTTCATTATTAAAAATAATGCAACAACAAAAATCTTAGTTGAACTTCCAAAATAAAAAGCAAAACTACACAAACTAAGAAAGATATATTCGTAGGGATCAACACGGAATGCACTCCTAACTGAACTGCAAGTGGCTTGGGGGTGAGGGTAGTCGAACATTCCGCTAAATTGAATTTAAATCCTCCAGCTATCTCCTATGTTTTATGTATATCCACTAGCGTTGTTTTTACTCGGAAGTCCTGCTTTAATTTAAATAAACCCCTACTTAAACTTTTGTTGGACTAAAGTGAGAATTGGACTGTGTGAAATGTAGGGGAAAGATTTGAAGTGAAAATCCCTTCACGAAGACTGATAAAAATGGATTTTAAAATAAAATAACCTTTAATTATTCATATTTCAATGCTAAATGCAGACAGCTTCCAACCGGTCATTTTGGAATTCTTCGGGAATCCTATGTCCAGCATTGGATGTCCTACTACGGCGGAGATGATGGTTTATACATTTCAGCAGAAAATATGAGATCACAAACAAATTTGTATCCTATTTTTGGCAATCGTATTTCCATACTGATGAAGTTCACATCGCAGGGCGGACATCGAGTAAATCAGATACGATTCCAACAATCGAGAGACAATCGATACCGTTAGCTTAGCCGCTTAGTTCTAATCGGATTTTGAGAACTCAATAACAGGTACTTGAATTGTTTAAAGGGAATCCTTTTAGCAATAAAACTTTAGATAAAATAAGTCTAAATATATTTGACATTAGTATATTATCTTAAATATTTAATCTAGTATTTGTCTTATTAAAGCCATGATGCAGAAGTCCATCTACTATTTTTTTGGATTCTAAGCTATATTAAAAAACTATAATGTAATAAGCGAATACATATTTACACCACATCAAAAAAAAAACGTGCCAAAATAAACAAGTTTAGTTTTTACCAAAACATTGCGTCAGTCCCACGTTGGGCGGCAATTTATCTCGCGTGTTGCAATAATTAAACGTCAAACGGTTACGAATCGACGTAAAATAGATTCTATTGATGGTATTCCGAAATTCTATTACGAACGCTTGATTAAACAGAACTCGAGGCAAGCGCTAGGGTTAATCGGCTTTTGTGGCTAAATGTTAGTTACAGACATTATTAGGTATATGTTAATTTAAACTGGTTCATGAACAAACACTATTATGTCAAAACAACAGAACTTGCTAGTGAATAACAATCACACGCTTCATAGTTCGCGTTTTATAAAAACAGAACACAACAGAATTGTATCAAATCAAGCAAACAAAAATACAGTGCATTCGTTTTGCCGGCCCCGCGTTGGGCGCCAATTCATCTTACCCGTTGCAATAATTAAACGTCAAACGGGCACGCATCGACGAGCAAATTGTTTCGCCTTCACAACTGCGAGTCGGCTTTTGACATCGTTTTTCCTTAATTAATTACCTGCCACACGTTATTATTGCGTGTGAAAACGGAAACTATGCTCTTTTATGAGATTTTGGGTTAATTAAATTTGAATTTATTGGTTGTGCCGACACGGATCTACTGTGTTAAAGCGTGGATAACGGTTATTGAGTATAAAGGCTCCATTTATTGGCACTTCGTGTTAAATTTACTGATGTGTTAAGTGAAATTTCGACATGAGTTTGCAGTATGCAATAATAACGTATTTTCATCTATTGATGACTCATATTGCACTGCGATTTAATCGACAAGTTTTCAGATAAATTGCTTAAAATAAAAGTATTTTATAACCAATATATGACAAAAAAGTTCAAATAAACATTAGCAAAACATTAGCAATTTAATTACATTTGTCAAGTAACAAATTTTTGACAATTCAATATAAAGTATTAGCCCAAATAACTTAAAATCAGTGACAAATAGAAACCAAAAAATGGCCCCGCGTTGGGCGCCAATTAACAGGTATAAATCTATTTTGGGCTGCTAACATTTAGTTAAATGCCTGAACAAATGGACAGTAAGCGGGCAAGTGGTAAAGCGTGTCCGTTTCCCGCCAACACACGGATACACGTTATCGAGTCCACTTAGAAACAGATCGCCCGATTTGAGGGTATGCACGATATATTCTAAATCGGTATGTATGAGTTATTGATGGCTAGAATGTGATTCAGATTGCAGTTTATATGAGACGGTTTGTTCGAGATATTTTTGCAGGGGTGGAATTTATTTTATGCTTCTCAGAAAATATAATGTGGCTAACCTTTTCTTTTTCTAGACCCGTAATGAAAAGGAAAATTGTACATTATTTTTATATATTTTTATCGAGATAAACCGGACCCATAGGCATTGCAACTCCTGTAAGCCAGGATAAATACCAACGAGAGCGCTTAAGCTCAATGTCCGAGAGAATCTGTTGAATTTTATACTGTTTAATATTTCATTCATATTTTTCATAACAACATCATACAACAATTAGTTTTTTTTAAGTAAATCCCTGTACCATACTTAGACAGCGGATTTAAATCATATAGATAAATAAAATATACTTCGTCGTGGCTTTAAAATAAACAGACTTTCTTAAAAGAAACAAAAACTTATTCAATTCAAATTCGGAAACTTTTATCCGTGGAAAGTTCAAGCTAGACTTATTTTCAGACAGAATCTTTTTACCTGTATCCCTGGCTAGCAGCGCAGCCGTAAATACGTGGTTTGACCTGACGTGACACGTACGGCTACGTGACGCGACTGTCAGAAATAACACTCGGCAGGCTTCAAATACTATTATAGAAAATAAAATGAGGGTAGGATGAGAATGGAATGGCAAAAATGATACATCTACATTAGATTTGTGCTCTTATATGAACATATACGTGTGTATTTTTATGCTAGACTTTTGTTGGTCGATTTAGGTATTTTTATTTTCTATCGTAATGTTTCTCTGATGCTCTTTTATTTTTAACACATAATTGGTTCTATGTAGAACTTCAAAATTCAGTAATTCATTACAACATTTTCAGAACTTCGTAATCAAACCTAAATTCCTAATTCTAAGCTAAACACCCTTATTATATTATAAGAATGATGATGAATAAATCTTGTCTAAAACAAAATATACACTTCTAATTCTGAAGAAACTACATGCCTATCACTTAATTTACAAAATATCAATAACATTTTCTGTAACATTTTTACCTGTACCATTTCCTTTCTCATTTAATAATCTTCCACATTATAACGCAATAACCTAACACGGCGGTAACATCAGATCGTTCTTATAATGCATCGGCACCCGATATGCCCATACATTAACCCTAATGCATTCTAAATAACGTCGCGGCGTGAACTATTGTTTAATTTAACTGACGTTTCGACAGTTAACTGTCCGTGTGTGAGCAGGAAGTATTAACTGTTAGGTATTAACTGTTATATTTGTTATATCTGTTGTGGATATGTATGGGGTTTGATGTATAGTTCTAAATGGCTAACAAATTAAATCTTAGTCTTATATCTAAATAAAAATTGGTGACGTCTTTTAAATTTAATTGCATTGCGTAAAACAAGTTTTAATTATACTATTATTATTATTATTGCATTACACAGATTTCATATGTTTTAACGTTATTAAGGACAAGTAGATTAAAAATCTTACAGAAATCTACGAATGAGTGAAGCACGATTATTTAAAATGAAGCCTAAGACTCAATCGCATCATTCAGCTAACTGACCCGACTATCGTTTAAATAGAAAAATAAAAGGTTTTATCATTTAAAAAACCTCCTATAATCCTTTAAAAATTCAAACCTACAATAAGACAGCGATTATTGAAAGTATAATAATTATGTTCATTTCGATACTAAAGTATTGTATATCAAAGTTTCAGTTAAACAATCCAGCCGCTAGTTACTGTCAGTTAAAACTGACGCGAACATCAAACGATAGGTAAACCGTTAACCGTGCAACACAATGGTTTAGTCACAAACAGGGTTAGCAAACCTTTGGCGCGTGTCGTGAATAAACTGTTACGGGAATTTTCAGTGTTGATAATTGCCGTAGTGGTTTAGCATTTGTCCAACTGCCTAATGTTTGTATTGTTATTAAACACTCAAAATGCAGGAAGGCATTCATTCGATATCAATTAGGCACTGTTTCACAAAGTTTTTAAATTTACAATTGTTATTTTAGTCATTGGTTTTTGGTCTAAAGACAATGTTTTGATCATCTTCTAAATTTTACAACAAAAAATAATTTAATAAATTTTTCAAGAAGATTACGTGAGTATTTCACGTAATCTAAGAAAACTGATATTAATTCATAAACAACAAAATGTTGACGATCCCTGAAGTGAAGCAACATCTGTGTGTTGTGCATTAGCGTCGTATTACATGTCACTCATACATGTTGTGTAGCGACAGAATATCTATTGAGGGTATCGTCTAGACAAATCGATGCTAATTTTATAAACAATACCTAATGTTGGCAATCTTTTTTAAATTAAAATTTTGCAAAACAAATTAAAGCACGTTCTATCTCCATTACAATACTGCCGATATCTAATTAGTTCGCGTAACCTCGTGCATAAAGCAAAATTAAAAATAAAAAGCACAAAATAATAATTAAAACACACAACCAAAGGTTTAACTTAACGCACACATGTAACGTTGCTACACGATTGGTCTTCTATAATCCAATCGTGGGGCTCGATTTGAATTTCGATCGGATTCGTGTTCTAAATTTAAATCTGGTTCGGATCACGTGAGGTGGACGTGAGGGTGCAACGGAGCAGTGTTCGTAACTTCGAGGGTAGTTGTTTGTTTACTATGGTTTTTGGTTTTAAGTGTGGGTAGATGAAGATTTATGGCCCATCCGAAGATCATTTGGCAGTAACACGTATATATTTTATTATCCTATTGAACTTAGACAGATTTTTGGTGGACCCGTCTACATTTTTTTGATAGCCTGTATAAGACCTCCCAATGTTGGGCAAAATATTTCACTTCTTCTCTCTCCAAACCTCTTTGTCTTTAGCAATTTCTGGCCCCGTGCACACTTTATATTTGACAATTAAAATAAGTTACATTAACTTACAACGGTCATACCAAGCGCTCTCTAGTATTACATAAGTTAAAACATGAGTATAAAAAACCCAAATACCCTCACATTTCGGCAGCGTACTCGTTATCTCAATTCTGAAAGTTTATTTAAAACACTCTAAAAGTTTGTAAATGGTATTATACGTTGAAAGTTGGGAGGCCGCGCGGTCAACGCCAACTTTTAAGTCTACCGGCTAAGTTGCTTTAAGCTGGGTAATGCACTCAGTTTTGGTTGGTTAAATGTGTCTGTCCGTTTGTATTTGTAGGTAATAAACGAATGGATAGTTTAAACGAATTGAGGAAGGTTGAATTTTGAACTAGAAATTGTTATTGTTGTTTTTAATTGGGTTAGTCTGGCTGGTAGACTGAAGGTCTTTATAGATTTTTCGTTACGTTACATAATACTGGGTTTATGATTTATAGCGTAGTTTTTAGTACCTATACATAACGTCTGGATATGTAGGAGATCATTACCCAGTTTTGAAACACCATGTGCCAGAAAATTACGGAATGTTGTGTTCAAAACTCCCACAGATACTCAGTATCTATTAAAAAAAGGTTACGTAAAACATGAACAGTTATGTAATTTTTACCCAATATTCGCTGCAATTTGTCACTTTGCTTAATACCTAAACTGGACGGTCAAAGCTCAAATTGAAGACAAATCGATCAAGTTACAACACCTCTACCCAACATTACACTCAAATCCTATAACTTGGAAGAGAATTCAATCGGAGTCCCAAACATCTGTATCAGAATTTCCAATAAATCCCGAAGCACTGGCAGTTTGTACCGTCTTACAGAATTCTATATCCCTTGTCCAACAGGTGTAGGCTCGTGCCAAAACAATTGTTACCAATCTGGTGAGACTTGGATGCAGCGCGGGAAGCCACTGCCAAATGGCTGGATTTCTACTAATTGTGTTATAGCTGACTTATTTGTAGTCTATGTAGTTTAGAGGGATGTTAAAAATTGTTTATTGAAATTTATTTTACTATTTATATAATCAGGATGCTAGAAGCTTTAAGGGTTTTTAAGCAATTTCTTTCGTTTTTGGATCCATCCGCGTTGGCCTTAACCAAACGTTGCAACAGACAAACCTCAACGAATATCGTTAAGATTGTAAAAGCGACAGCAATAGAATAGAACAGCACAGAATTAAGCGCAAAATACCACTTAACAGGAAGGAACATACATAATTGGCATTAGACATTTTTAATTAAAAGCAATCCATGTATTTTCTGTGCTACAAACAGTCATCCAACAAAACAGTTTCAACGTTTTGTAAATAATAATGCCGGCGTAACCTCATTATTAAGAATCCATAAACCTTAAGGCTAGTTTGACGGCGCAGGTTCCTCACAAAGGACCTGATTACATCTCGAGAAATATTAATAATATACCTGAGAGGAAATTTTCAAAGGGAAGCTTCTTAGTGGTACTAATTAAATTCTTTTCCCTGGCTTAGGTAGACTAGATCATCCTTATTGGCACTTAGATGGCATCAGTATTCTTTAGACTTTTCTGATTCAATAAAGGTTAGTGATAGATAAATTTCAGGTTGTATGAAATCTGATACAATCGAAGAAAAGAAGTTACTTTGGATACGCTAAAAAGAAGAAGGGGTAATAATGTTATAAATCTCTTCTTTTTTCCTGCCCATCCAAAGGTTATCTGGAAGATATTGCTGTTAGCGATAAAACCGCCATTGTACATTTTACTGTCTATAATTATTTTCACAGCTGCACTACAATGTACAACTAATAGTATTCTAAATAAACGAGTCAGGCCGAAGTGACGGTGATAGGATATGGATCTCTTCGTGGCTCAGATCAGAACAAGTTTGGAGTAAAATTATTCCCAAAAGTGGGAAATGTGATAAGTGAAAAAAAGCGATGTTCTATTCTATTTCATAAGGAAAAATAGGATACATAAATTTTGAAATAATAGATTCTATAACGGTGTATGATTAGCTTGAAGTCTATAAAATCTATTTTTACTATCTAAATCAAAGTTTTGTCTCCGTACAATATTACTACCAAAAAACTTGATGAAATGTCATCTAAATAAAACTCAATCTACTTTCAAAGCTCGTTATTCTAAATGTAATTAAGAATGCTAATAATTAAATAAGTTTTCGTTGAAGAACAAAGTTTAGGTATTTATAAATTCCGGTGAAAATCCGAAAGTTTTTGATCAGAAATATTTGATGAATATAAATAACTCCGAATTGTTACATTGATTCGATATTATTAGATTAGGAAACCACAGTTTTTGTTGTACTATGTGTTTTCTTGCATATAAAAGTTAATAATTTTATTAAAATGAGCTTTCTCCGTATAATTAATATTTGAATACATTGAGTGGGATGGCAATTAATCCCTATCAGGAGTCTGTACCGCTGATAAGTATGGGTGCCAGTTTTTTGGAAAAATAAATTCTTGATAATAATAAAATCTTACATACTAGGTATACATACTGGCTTGAAATACGGCATTAAAGTAGATAATTATGAGACTTGAAAGTTCTATACCACGTTTAAGTGAAATACAAAATGGAATAGGATCATGAACAAAATTATCCAATTGTTAAATTATTAAACTTCCATATGGTTACCATAAAACTTATCAACAAAACTAACAAAACCGAAAGGGTTGTGCTATACCCTTGCAGTCTACGTGCTTCCCAATACGTTTCGGCGGCGATATTCACGGCCCTTCAAATAAGTTGGGACAGTAAAAGTTTAACCCTCCGCCGCCACGGGTTCTCAAGTCCGTGCCTCTTCGTCCCGTGACGGATCGTGAGGGTTAACTCTGGGTTTTAGTTTACTGCAGTTGGTTTGATTGCTAGAATACTGGATTTTATTTGATCCGAAATGTGGTTTATGTTATATCTACTTAAGATGGTGCTTCCTAAACAGAAATTATTGTAATTATCATGAAGAATTCTTATCATGTTATGTTAAGTTTCATTTTGAGTACCTATATACGAAAATAAAAGCGGTTTACCAAAACGGAAAACTTTAATTAATATGATGAAAATAAATATTGGTCTATATGTCACTCTGTCTGCTGTCATGCAGACAGAGTGACTCAAAAATATACCGATTTCATTACAACATTAACGGAGTTTTTACCGGATTGGGGAAAATCCTAAAAGGATACCTATGACAGATAGCAACTTGTAAGACAAAACATGCCTAGTCATTGAAAAGTACAAAATGTGTTATACTTACAAGATTCAGACCACAATTCTGATATCAAAACGTAAAATACACACCTACCTACCTAAAATTTGTGGTAGGTAGCCTAAAATTAAACGTACAGCACTAAGTTCGTATCTAAGTGTTTAGGTATCCTTCCTTAACTAGCTGCCACAGGGCACTCGCCTGAAATCCCTCAGTATTCAAACTCCACAGAGCCACCAGCAAGTTTCCTCGAGACCCTCACTCACAATGGCAGTCATTCCGGATCGACGGCAACAACTTTGGGATACACTTCACAACTTTTCCTAGGTCGGAGTTAGTTTGATTCGGGGATTATACCAGCTTTGTTATTTTGGTAGGTATTTAATTTAATTGTTGATTTATGGTATCAAATAATATGAGTAATTTTATTAAATTAAATCATTTTATTTGATTTTATTTATTCGCTAACGCAATACAATGCACGATGCAATACTCATTTATTATACATACCTATATAAGCCTACCTCTTGAAGCTTCTTACATGTGTCAAAATCTATACTAATATTATAAAGAGGTAAAGTTTGTGAGTTTGTATATTTGTATGTTTGTCGGCGCTAATCTTCAAAACTACTAAACCGATTTTAAAAATTATTTCACTGTTAGAAAGCTACATCATTCCGAATTGCCATGGGCTATATGAAATCACCCTACTTCTCTCGGTTATCTTCAAATAAGGATATTAGTCAAGTAAGTCGGAAAAAAATTACCGCTAAATCACTTTAATCGCGTACGCTGCCGAAATACTCAAGTGTATATGAATACTATGTACTACGAAAATGTAGGGCTCCAATAGACCTACAAAAAAGTTCGCGATGTCCTATATCTATCTTTTAGGGGAAATCCATGATGAGGCTAAACACATAAAGAAAAATAAGACATGTTTTCTGAGCATGATTTTAGTACTATCATATTAATTTTTACGTCTAAAACTTACTTCAAAAAAAAGGTCATATCATGGAGATAATATGTGTCTTTTACAGTTTATAAATCGGATGAATAGTTTCTGATATATCGTGAAATTAAAAAGTACGCACGAATATTTTTTCACACGGCACGCAGCTCTCGAGGCGAGTTGCAGTGAGGGGCGCGGGACGAGGTACCACGACGGGACTTGCGATCGCGCGTACCGAGGTGTTATACCCCGCAATAAAATAGCTTGATTTTTCCTTTGTACTTTCGTTGCACAAGGAAATTTTCGTTGTTTTCATTGTATTTGTTGTTTAAATTGTTCGTTGTCTACTATACATATATATAAAACTCAAAGGTGACTGACATAGTGATCTATCAACGCACAGCCCAAACTACTGGACGGATCAGGCTGAAATTTGGCATGCTGGTAGATGTTATGACGTAGGTATCCGCTAAGAAAGGATTTTTATAAATTCTACCCCCAAGGGGATAAAATAGGGGGATGAAGTTTTGTATGAAACTTTGTTAAAATTAAACCCATCGGCCTGAGAATTTGCATGCATATAGGTACTATGACGTAGGCATCCGCTAAGAAAGGATTTTGATAAATTCCACCCATAGGGGATGAAATAGTTTATATAAATCTTCTTAGATTTTTGACTTGCCATGTCAAGTCTCAGGGGCAAACTCTCAAATTTGCGGGTCTCAAACTTGAGAGAACATTGCTTCTCTCATGGGCAGTTTTATGTTGCTTGCTCACGAGTAAGTTCTCCCAGTAGCTTGATAGTTTTAACGCCAAATGACAAATTAGTTAAGAATATCGTGTACAAAGAAGTTTTGTAGGCCCTAACTTTTTACACTAACTTGCTAAACAATTATACTTCTGAACGCGTGCGAAGCCGCGGGCAAAAGCTAGTCATCAATAAACACACAATAGAAAGAGAAGTTACCTTAAAAAATATTCAGACCGATTACTTCTTTAGTTACAACAGCAACAAACTAAGAATAAAGTAGTTTTAAATCATAGTGATTGATTTTACAAAACATTAATAAAATAAAAAATCATTTTAGAAAAAAATGTTTATAACAACCAAAACCTTTGAAAATCGAATCCAAATTTAAAGTCTGTGGTGCCTGTAAAAGATATATTTTTACAAATGTACATATATTTTCGCGCGGTGGACAAAAAATACTGTGAGCTTTAAACCTGTTTGCAAAAACACAACGTAATAACAGGATTCCTTCCTAATTTGGACTGGCACGGTTCTTTAGTTATTTTAAGTACATTGTAAAACATTATTAAGTGTCTTAAGTATGTTATAAATTTACAGGGAGTTCATTAAAGTGTTACTTTAACTACCACATAACATTGTTGTTTTAATTAAATATCTAAGGAGCTTATGCATAGTTACAAAATATACGCAAGATGGCTCCTCTTGCAGAATTCAGAATAGTAAACTGATATTTTAAGTGGTCGTAATTTTTGTTTATTACATAGTATGAAACAAAGTCATTTTCCGCTGTCTGTATGTCCTCTTCTTAGATCTTTAAAATCACGCAATGGGTTTTTACGTTTTTTTCAGTATAATGTTTTATGAGGAAATTTTACATGTATACATCAGTTATGCATACGTGCAATTAGAAATCGATCGGACTTGTTTACGATTGTATCTGGTAGATTTTAGGATTGTTCATAATATCTGTAATAGCAACATTTTACGTACCCCATCGCTGAATCATTGTTGTCAATAGACATGCATAAATGATTGATGAAATCAGCACTTACCTGAAACAAGACAAAAAGTTCATTAATTAATTAACAAAAACATCAACATATTTGATAACATCATTAAACTGAAAAGTAAAAACTGTGAAGTATTTCAATAGAGAATAGTCCGTCCTGAAAAAAGAACTTTGCCTCGTAAATAACAAAAAAAATAAAATTCAAACAAGAATCTTTTTTTTTTCAAATTAACACCTCATTCGTCATTTTACCACATCCAACAAAAACGATATCCACTACCTCGTCACAACGCAACAAAATATGACAATCAGTCGCAATCAATCAATGGAGTTCTAAACAAAAAGGTGTCGGGAAGCGCTCGGTGGCGGTACCGCGCCATCTAGCGCGCGGAAATTGCAACATCGATCCGTCACCGAGACTTGAATGGGAGTGATGTATTGGTCACCGTCGCCTTGTGTTACTAACGGAAATGTATGTGCTTTGTATGGCGATTAGGAATGTGGCTAGTTGTGTGCTAGAGGTGTGGGTTTTGAGTATGGGAATTCTAGATACATATTGGAAGGACGTGTTGCTTATAAGTATAGGATTTTTTTTTGTGTATGATCCTAACCAATTGCGGCGCATGAGAGAGACAAGTGGAAGAAACGTGGTTAGATCTTTGGCCAGCAGTGGGATATAATATAGGGTTACAATAATAATGCAAGTCCTGCAGACAGCTAATTGGAAGAATATAGATTCACCCATCATTTATAACCCAAGATTTCACTATTTCTACTACCCTAAATCGAGTGGTCTTTGCGTATCTGCTAAACATTTTTATCTGTCTAAAACCACGACTAAATAAAAAAATAGTAAATTTTTATTACCCTCATTCTAATCAGTAATTGAAACCAAAAGCTGAACACAAATACTAAAACAAATCGACCAAAGAACAAAATAAACGAAATCCAATAACAAGTACATAACGGGATTACTTGAATCCGATATTCTATTTTAAAATACATTCAATTCAGAAACACGTACATAGAAACTGCTCTCAAAACCATACAATCACATTTGCGATTCCGCAAAAGTATTCTTTTCTACCATTAACAGGATTAAAACAACATTTTATAGGATTTCAGTTTGTTTATTCAAGTATCTTGGTTGCTATGAGTTATTCGTAAACTGCAGTACCCCCGTACCATGAAACTTCGAGGAAAAACTGTTACCGTTGTTGAAGTGAGACGGCGCTCTACATTGCGTATAACGCTGTCTCACTTTTATCACAGATTAAGTCATGTTTTTAGTGTTCATAGTACGGGGTAGTAGATTCTGCAGAGAAATAACATATGTATGTGGTGCAAGAGAGGATGGATGAAAGATTTTGTATAAATTTCTAAATCGGTTTTTCTTGATGGACTGAATTTATATGCGAAATGAGAAAGAGTTCTAAGATATAGACGATATTACTCAGTGTTTGTTATGTTATAACATTTGATAGTAAGATATTATCCGCCTGTATATTATATGATAAAAGTTTGCTCACAACATTGCCATCAACACTATCTCAACTTAGGTGGGCCACCGGTTATCATAAGCCCTAAAAAAAATCTAGAAAGACCGTTTACATGGTGTTTACTATCGCAGATTATATTACTTAATCAAGTGAGGGTTTTAGTTATTTATTTACACTAAGACTAAAATTAAATATCATCATTGTTTTGGACTGTCCCTTTTATGTCGAGATATCATCAAACGATCCAGTTCTCCATAAAGCATATTTTATTATTTTTATCACATAATAGTCTTGACAGTAAAAGACTTATTGCTTTTCAACATTAATATGAAACTAAGCTTTCTTCGGAAAGTAGATCCAGTTCATCATTTCCGCGAATATTAAAGCAACGATCCTCTTTAATTGCACTAATTGCTGCCTTGTCGGAAACACATTATTATGTCAGGAATACTGTCAACTTATCTGCCAACATGTTCATAGAAAAAAGGCATAAATAAATAACTGCGAACCTTCAATGATTTCATATGAAATATATTGTCTACTAACTTATTCAATATAGCTGCATAAAAAAAATTAAGCAATCTGTTAGCTTATGTGTTAACCAAACTTATAGCTAACTCCATACAAAATTCATCAGTCATGCTATCTTTGACATTGTCAAGAGGAAACACAGAGATAGCATGACTTCTTAATGTGACTTTTATCTGATTACCTGTAGCGACAGATATTCATTCATATTTCACACGCCATTGCATTAATAATCGCTAAAAAATTAATACCACATATCCAGACAGATTAATTAAACATATATCGCGTTATTAACCGCTGTAATCGCGTGTGAATCGCGTGAATTATCTCCGGTGCGTACATTAGCGGCGCGCTGTCAGAGCGCAGGAAGCTCCTTGACGCGCGACGAACGCATAGGTGTGTATATCGCAAGTCGCACGCTGTGAGCACGCGTTAAGGAGCGGTAATAGTGCGGTTTAATTTTGGTGAAGTGATATTAATTTAGCTCTTTGGAGTTAAGATTTAGTTAAAATTTTGCTGTGTATTAGATTATTCAAGATCTTTATTAAAAGGATAGATTTTTTTATTCTTCCCTCAAAATGAACGTTTTAAAATTTAGGTTTATCACTGTAAAAACCTGAAATTATTTAAATAGAAGTTCTGTATCATGAATATAATAAAATTAAAAAGATTTCGTATAAACTTGCTCATCGCTAAAACTACTAAGTCTAACTATTTTGCACAGTTAATAAGATATAGTTTGGTAACAGACGGACGTACAGTAAGTAAACATAATAATTGAGTCCCATTTCACACTTTAGGTACGTCAATTCCCACACAAAACATTTCTTCAGTAACATAACACTAATAACTAAGAACTACTTACAAAGACACAGACCAGACTAACAAAAGCAGTACAAAGCGAACTTTTAAAGCTGGTAAATGTTGAAAAACATTTTATTTTTTTATTTTCTCTGGTTTATCTCATAAATTAGCGAGCGAGTGCCCTTATACACGTCGCGTACATCCTTACACAAGATTTATGGACCCACTAATCTGTGTAATGTATGGAAAATTAGTATTTGCACACGTATGCCGTGTCCGCTAGATTGTATGCGGTTTGTGTGAGATATTCATTTTAATTCTGTTATTGTTTTGGACTTATAAGAATGTAAATGTCAATGAATGGAAACATACCACAGGTTTAATGTTTGTAGGTAGTAGATATATTAAGCAAAATATTAATAGACGCTAATGCTCGCAATTTAATTTATTTTTCGAGAAAATCCTCATGAAATTCCTTCGTCTAGGGATAAGCCGAATAGGTATGTCAAACTTCAACTGGATAAAACCATCAGCTAGCACTTTAGTTTCCTATCATAAAGGGTGAAATTAAACTAGGGGATTTCAATTAATTAACTTTAACTTTCATAGCCTGTTGCCTTCCAACTCTATATGGGTATTAAATACATCTACTTTTTGCAATTATGATAGTCTTGTAAAGATTAGCGGTCAAATACAAAGTGAAAGTCTTCAGTGTTATTATAATTATAAGTACCAACCTACAGGTGAGTATAAACCTAACAAGTATGTAGTCGTAGCTATTATTAGTAGAAAATAGAGTAATTATTGACAAAGCCATTAATTGAACAATACACAATTAATGTAATCGACGTGAAGATAATTAGCAGCCTTTGTTCTACCCTGCTTTAGAATCGATTTTAATAGTAATATATACCTACAGCTGTAGTAATGAGTAATAATAGGTAATAGTTTATACTTGATCCTTGGCCTACATTCTATTGTTTTTACTAATATTTATGGCTTACAAATATAATTTGTCACTTGTTTTAGCCGGCCTTAGAACACATAATGTTATTTCGATAATGTTTGAGCTATACACAGATAAAACCAAAAGACAGAGCTAGTATAATCATAACGCAATAACAACTAACAGAAAAAATAGCTATGTCCCTTCGTAAACGAAACTTCCAAAAGTTTTCAATACCAAACAGCTAGGTATATACCGTGTCATAAACTAATAAAACAGATTCGTACAAATGCACGCGTCCTTAGAGACTTCAATCCTCGGGTTGCAGCCGTATCGTTTACAAACGGGATAAAAATAAGACCTCACAGTAAGAAATTTGAACTTGCTTTGAAATAAATAAATATTTCACAATATTCCACAACATTCACACAAATTAAGTACACGATAGTAACTTTTATTATGAGTACTAGACAACTAACAAACATACTTACATATTTCTAAATACATACATACTATAGATAAATTACACCCAGACACAGGATAAAATTAAATGGCCGTCCTCATCATACAAACATTTGTCCTGGGTGAGAATCGAACCCGCGACCTCCGGTATAGAAGTCAGGGTCACTAACCACTGGACCAACAGGCCTGTTTTAAGAACCTAGTTTTCTGTGATTTAGCTGATTTTACCGTACTTCTCTTATCCCTTATTTAACCCTACCCGTACTTATTCCGGGTGATTATACCAACTAACGCAAGTGCTCAAGTTGTGGAGACGCTGCGTGCGTATCAAAGAGGCTAGATAGATGAAACGCATTAGGATAAGGTTCAGAGGGGACAGTAAAAGTGGATAAGTATATGGTTAGCAAGGATTAAATTGCTTAGGGCGGGTTTTTTTTTTCGCAATAATAATAAAGAATAAGATTATTTTTCTTACTGAACTTTTGGAACTATTCAAAAAATTTGATCTTACAACTTAAGTATGGTTCTGAGGTTACCTTTTTCATTTGTTACTTAATAATAGGACCACATACTTATACATATCTAGTAAGTATATTAATACTTTGAACGCTGAAAAAAAACACCCTAACTTCCAGCTAAGTTTCTTGATAGTTATAGATAAAAATAAAATAATTAAGAAGCTGACTATCTAAACCGTTCCACTAAACGGACTGATTTAGCTTAAAGCTTCCAAAAACTTAGCGTTATCTAACGTATACACGGCACTTAAAAACTTCAAAATAATCTTACAGTCAAGCGCGCGACTGGGTTCTGTACCACATGTGCGAGATTAGTTTCATTTCAATGGCACTTAATTAGGAATTCGCTATTATATGTTATTAAAAACTATATCCTACCATATAATATAATATTATAAATGTGAAAATTTGTGAGTATAGGTGTTTGAATGTTTGTTACTCTTTCACGCTTAAACGGTTGGGTTAATTTTGACGTAATTTACTACAAAGTTAGCTGACACCCTAGATTAACACATTGGCTACTTTTTACCCAACAGCAAAAAAAATGTATTTTTTTGCTTTGCAGCTATAATCAACTTCTGCCTAGGTTATCTTTTAACTTTTAAACAGTTTAACCAATTTAGATGAAATTTGGTAGGAACCTAGTCTGGACGGACAAGCAAGGTTTACCCTCCTACTGTCCTCATCAGTTTATTTAAACATTTCTTTACAACAAAATACAATAATGAAGTAACACGAGTCAAATTAGTTAAACTAAAACAAATGACTTGCAGAAAAAGACTCTATCATTCTCATTTCTCACACAAAATTCATTTTCAATTAGCACTTTCCCTACGGAACCCTAAAACCACTCTGTCCTCAAGACCCAGCCGGGCGCTTTTGATCTCGCGAGCGTTAAATCGCGGCCGCTTTGCGTGTGTGCTCAAGCCGCTGAGACTTGAATGTCGCAGATTTTTAGTTTGTTTAGCCCGCAGATGAATAAAACTGGGGGTTTCAGGTGGATAGGGAAAGCGTTTTATGTCGTTTAGTGATGGTAGACTTGTTTATGTCTTTCTTGAACTTTCTTGTACGTGAAATTGGTACGAGTTAAAAATAAACATTTCAAAGTAAAGGTACAACAGACGACAAATCACAGAGACCAAAGCCGTAAACAAATTAACTTCAAAATTAAATATCGTGTATAACACAAAACTTGCTTCACTAAGTTGAATATCACAGAATTATGAATAAAAAATATAGGTACTATATCGCTTTTCCCGAGGGTTACGACCCACTCTTCAGAATCAAACAAATGCATTACTTATAAATGATCTAAATACAAGTGAACAAACATACCTTGACAGTATTCAAACATTTCGCGGAACACCTGACATCTATTTCCTAAAACCCTAAACCATTTCCTTCCAAAATTTATATTAATAGGACAACTGTCATAATTTGTAAACACCAAAATAATCTTCTCATTAACATTCGGAACGTCAGGAACTAGTATATTGCAGCCTTTACTAAAAGGTACGGTGAGCAACAGAAGTAGGTTAACACAATCCGATTCACAAAGTGCCAATAATTATCAGTGACATGTAGAAATCAGTGTTTAGTATGTGTTAACTATTCCAAGACTTTCACATAACGCCATCTAGTCTCAAACTGTATTTTGTATTTTGAGTACCTACTAGACAACTGATAAACAAACTTATATACTTCTAAAAACATACATAGATAAATTACATCCAGACAAAACAAACGATCGTGCTCATCATACAAACATTTGTCCTGGGTGGGGATCGAACATACGACCTCTGGTATAGCAGTCAGGGTCGCTAACCACTAGACCTACAGGCAGTATATTGATTGTGTACACTTGTTTCGACACCCTTATTGAGTTGCCTTCCTTCAGTGAACCCACACCTCTTAAGAAGAGTAACACCGCTCTACACAGCGTAAAACTCTCTCAGTCTCTTTTCCACAACTACAAGATTATTTAAGTGGCAGGAAATGAAGTGAAGAAGAAGTGGCAGGTCCTCTGTTGCTAACCGTACTGTGTTTAGCACCCGTTACCCCCAATAAATATTTAACAAATATAAATCTTGGAGTCGACAGTAATTAGTTGTAAAACGTAGTCAAATTCCTTCTATTGTTGGGCCCGAGTATAAATCACGGGGCGCTAGTGGTGGGACACGGGGACTTAATAAAGTAACTGTATAATTAATAATTATATATTTCTTGTTACATTGCTCGATCATTTTAGTGTTTTAGATTTTTACAATATAAGTTGGCAATAACGATTTAGAATAGATTTCTGAGAATTCATCTATGTAAAGGGAAGATACAATATTACCAAGATACCATACTATTGTAATGTATGGAAATCAAAACAATACCGAGACAAAGCATAAAATGTTGTAACGATCGCATTATAACTAAGCGTTTTTATTTAAATGTAAACCCTTCACGAGATAACCTTTTTTACCAACAATTCAATGATTTATTCTCCAAGCGTATCATTTCGTATTTTGGTATAAGTCGTCAAAGACTAAAAAAGTAGCTTAAAAAATCTCCGTGAAGTTGTCTCGTGTATAAAACCCTTTACCTTCACAACAACACCAACACTACTTACAATTCCACTCACTATCGGATGATTACAGGGGTGAAGATAAGACTCGCTTCATTCATATCTTCGCGGAATAACAATGAAAGTTACATAGAGTTGACATCGAGTTCCTTGGTAACAGCTAACGGTAATAACTTGAGAATCTTGAAAAATGTTTGTGATACCTGGAAACGACCGTGTACCAACTTATAATGGTTATAAAGGGAAACTTGGTACATGGTTTTCTAGGATAGTAAATTTCTGAATGTTCATTAAAATGTGATTTACCAAGAATTGGAGCTTGCTCTTAAATTTGTTTCTGACAGATTGACATTGAATATGAGAATAGAATTGATATTACACATGTAAAATTGTGTAGTCATTGCGCGGAACTAATTGGAATTAAATATCACAGTTTCATCTCAAATATCGAAACATATTTTCAACATTGACATCGTCATTTAGATATAAATATTGCAATCATTTTATGCTTCCAATAAACCTGAGAAGATAAAACCATTTTCATATCATCATTGCCTGACTAGACTACAAAAACAGGCCTCTATATGAAACTTCCAGTATCGTCTCGCACGATTTCCCTCAGAGGCAAGTCATGGTAATAGCATACAGGAGGTAATTTGGCTCATCGGGAAAGAGCTACGAAACATCACCATCTCTTTCTCACATAACGCATTTATATACTTTCATCCCACTCCAAAAATCTTTTATCTCTTTTCCGAACGGCCAAGTTACATAAGCTGGAGTATAATCGCAGGAGGTAATTTTTGTGCCCTCAAAGAGAGGCAACGGTAAACTTTTTCCTGTGAACTGCAGTGCCCTATTTTAATATAGAGGTAAGACTGAAAAGCTGTTTATGTGGTTCCTGTTATATCATATTATTTTACATTTTTGTTATATAGGATAAGTTAGGTCGTTGCTAGGGTTAGAAAAAAATTGAGTACCTACTTATATCAATATTTTACCAAAAAAGTACACATCAAAATTTAATAAGCCACGGAAAATGTTTTAAAAAAAAAAACGTGTTGTGCCGACCCCAAGAAAATGGGATAAAGGCAGGAAGATGATGATGATAAAAGCAGGTACTACATGTATCTCTTACAAAATATAGTCTAACAATACTCCAAATGCCAAAATCAGTTTAGGCATTCAGAAGTTATGGTTGAGCAAAAACCACACTTAAAATAGGTACATAGGAAAAAAAAAAATATATAAGACTCCTTTTTGCGGCAGTCGTGTAAACACAAATTATAGACTATTTAATACAAAGTAATTAACAGTAAGTAATAACCAAGGGCTCACCAAAATTTCGGACAAACAAACTCAAAGTTGAAATTTATTTATGAAGTTTGTCATAATTAGATTTAAAACGGATTAACGAGGTGACGACTGGAAAAGGGACAAAGGGAAGGGGGGGGGGGTCTTCTTATTAGATTATTGAAGCTGTTGATCTGATAGTAAACATGTAACAGATGTTTTCAAATAAATATTTATAATAACTAAGTAAAACCACCAAGGGATATTGATTTACTTACTTTATAACTCCTAAGAAAACTCATTTGAATTTAGATTTAAATGTCTTTTGTAAGGAGTGTAAATTAAAAATTACTATCTCACTCGTAAGATTTTTAAAATTAAGAAAAGCTCTATTTAAACCTGATAAACTGACTAACTTCATGACGAAGATCTTCCTAAGAAAGCATACTTAGTACCAAACACTTCACCTTTTATTATAAAACCAGTTGAATGTGTGTTGAATTATGTAACACTTAAAATTAATTAATCACCTCATCATATTTAAAAGTAATCAGATAACTTTTTCTATAATTAAAAAAAAACACGTCAAACCCAAGAAAAGCTACGACAGACTTCAATTTCCTTATTAAAACCCAAAATTGAAAGTCACGTAATATACAATGTAAAATCAAAAACCCCCTATAGGAACTTTTATTGAAAATTAATAAAAAAGTTCCATCGAGTATTTATAGTCACACCCCTAGTGGGGACAGAATTAAGTGGCCGGGGGGCAACAACTCAAAACAATTAGTAAGTAATGGCGGTAATATTAAATAATCGACTCGTTTGTTTACCATAGAAATGTGAAAGAGGTATTTTTAGGAACGAATTTAAAGTGATTGAAGTTAGTTGCGTTTGTTTTGTGTAGGTACGAGATTCTAATTTGGATTGAATAACGTTGACACAAATGAGGCGCACACTTTTACCAACTTCTGAAATCTTAAATAGAAACGGAAGATGAATGTTTAGCAATTTCTTTTTATACCTACTTGTAATGAACACTTACAATTTCCTATGAAGATAATTACTACTTAGTTTTTTGGTAGATAAGACATTACCTGATATAAATGCTAATGCGATAACAAATAATAACAAAGCTCATAAATATCTTCATCATCCAAAATAACTATCTAAAAGAATATTATAACTGTCAATACTGGTTTTATCAGAAATACATAACATTCTTCCTACAAATACGTTATAAACAGTACATATCATTAATTAATATTTACATATATTTTATAATTACATCTGTAAAACAGTCAACAACTTAACATTCTGTAAATGTATAACAACCTTTAACTAGAACATAACTCGTTCCTACAAAAAAGGGCCTTCATTAAGCCAAAAAAAAAAGAGTAATCAACTCGCCAGTTAAACTTTGGCGTCAACACTTTGTTTTTAAGTAGTGTCCGTACAAAACGGGAATTATAAAATGGCGGAAAGTAACTCGCATTGCTGACCCTTACCATGAGCTTTTGAAACAAGACTCGGTGTTGTGGAAGCGAGACAACGCTACGTGGAGTGTAGTGCGCTATCTCGCTTTAAAGTGGCGACAGTCTAACGTAAAGAGTTTGTAGTACAGGCCAATGTTGGCCACTTGATGAATTTTGATTATGAGCACGTTTTGCGTTCGTGGGGAAAATGCTAAAACTTGTGGATTTGCATGCTTTTTAGTAGAAGCCGAGATTGCCCATTATCACGTAAATATGCTGTAATTTGCTGCTTGTTGGGGACGCGTGGCTAAATATTTCTTTGATATTTTTAAGCGGAATGGTACTTAATTGTTTTTTTTATTATTAAGAATTCTTGTAAAAATAATTTCTGTTTAAATGCAATGTTTTTCAGGTTCTAAAATAATTGATTTTGATATTTATAAAAAAAAATAATAACAATTTTTCATATCCATCGCAAAATCACCATCTAAAATCACCCCAACCCATTTTTTTACACCAAAACAGTTTTCATACACAACAACATAAAAATACCACCGACAAGTTTCATTAGAGGCCATATTCGGGCCACACGGGCCTTGCTAGGACCCGAGGCCGACAAACGTCGCGGTCGCCGGCCGCAAGTGGGAACGGATCTGCAATGTCGCGCTCAGTTCTGTGTTGAATGCTGTGTTTGGACACGACGTTATTATTGGAACGTAGTAATGGGTACGGTTTGGACTTTCGTTTTGTAAATTAAGGTGTTAGCACTTGAAACATAGTAAGTATTTCTGATAAGTGATTGTTTTTAATCTTTTCTACATATGGTTTAGTGAATGCCAGTTTGACGTACCAAACTTAAAGACTAATTTAGTAAAAACAAATTCATATTACAAATAAAAAGAAAATTCTATAAATATCGTAGTTAAAGAAGAAAATTTTATCAAAGTTTCAGTCAAGTTTCCCTTTATAGCAATTTTCGCATATCTGTCCAAATTTATTTACCTGCATTATCGGTAACCTAAGAGAGAGACAGTAACTAAGAGAAGGAGATGCATGATTACATAAAATATGATAACTCCCTACTCTTCTTCCACTTGTCTCTCTCAAGAGCCACGAGTGACCAGTTCGGTAAAAATTGAATCCAGGTTATAAAGTACTACAAAAATTAAATGATAGAATATAATTTAAAATATTCTAATAAACACAACCAGATTCCCCACAACAGAGTTAAAAAAATAAATCATTCTTAGGGATTAATTCGCTCGCCGATGAATATGAACGGTCGGCAGGCGTGGCAATAAATCCGGCCGGCCGCAGTGACCGGTGTATTACGTAGATATTCGCCCGCTAAGCAATACTGACTGATTTATTACACACGAATGCTACAGCTTGATAACTTGGAGTGGTAGCTGTGACCGATTTTTCGGTTTTCGTTATTCTTTTGTTGGTTTAAAGTCGTTTTCACTAGCTTTTCTTAGTTTTCTTGAACCTACAATGTGTATAATTTCACTTTAATCCGAGTTGTTACAATTTTATAAAACCTACGTGTTAGTCGAGGGTGTTAACTAGCTAAATACAAAATTTAATCAAGATTGGTCCAGCTGATAAGTCGTAAAACAGTACTAACGTCCATACTAATACATGTGTGTGAGGTCGAAAAAAAAGCGCCCCACAGATGTCTCATTATAGCAAATCCTGTAAACTAGAACTCTACGGAAACATGTGTCCATAATTTTATCCGTCTTGAAAACTGCAAAAGAAAACGCCAATAGTAAATGGCAATACATGTGACTATTCACGCCATAAGACACAGATTCATCCTTATTCTTCCCACTTCTTTTGGTCATAACGTACCTAATGTTTTAAAATCAATATGTGCCTTCGATAAATAAATTATTGATCATATAAAGAATTACGCAATATACAAACTGTACAGGTTAATAATATTAGACCAGATAAGTTGTGTAAAGAGGTGATAACTGTTGTTACTAAGGAAAATCAATATCTTTTTTTATCGCAAGTCACTCTGACTTGCAAACCTTTACATATTATAGAAACCATCTAAAAGTGTACCGATTTGTTATTATTATTCTTTTCTAATAAATTCTTATATGCTAATTTAACTCAGGGATAATCCAAGTGGATTAATAGTTAATAGTATATGGATTAATATCAATAATGTCAGTAAAAACCCATTACTTAATATCCTAAAAGTGTGTTTACATCAAATTACTGTTTTGCATAAAAATCACATTATAATACAAAATAAATTTATTTATAGATCACTAACAAAACAACAATATTTTTTAACGAAAAATAACATCATCCATTTTCCAATAAAATAAAAATTAAACTATTTCCTAACCAAAACCAAAACTTTTGTTCCCTAGATCAACGAAAAACAACTAAGTAGTATTCCAAAATGGTGTTCAAACATTCCCCAGTTCAGTCTGTAACGTTGGTATCAAATCAGTTCTAAACACAGTTTATTTTAACGTTCCGAAACGGTACGGAAACTTCCAGAGCGGGGATGCAAAAGTTAGTAATCACTGACAATGTGGAAAGCTTAACATACTTTTATTACTGGGCTCGCCACATCGCAATGACGGTAGTGTTTCAAACTTGGATAGCGGTTACTATGAACCAGTCTAGCTGCCATAATGGCAGGTTCTACGGCAAGAGCTTTTAGTATAAATATAATGGGTGGATATAGGGGAAGAGGACAACCAACGAAACGATGGATGGATTGTATAAAAGATGATATGGCTGCAAAGAATGTTACTTGCGAGATGACATCAGATAGGAACGTGTGGAAGAAGAAGACATGCTGCGGAGACCCAAATAATAATTGGGATAAGGGCAGGGGAATGATGACTGATACAATCAGATACAAAAATATGTGCCATCTTCTAAAGTCCTCCAGACGAATAAAAATGTTTACATCAAACAATACGTACATTTGAGGAACTGATTGAATCGAATGCTGTTTAGACATAATACAAACTATAACCCTACTCGACAATACACAAAAAAAAAGTAAAAAAAAACTTGAATGACTTACCACTGAAGAGAATCATTCTTGATCAAACAAAACACTATAGCTTAACTAAAAATTCCACAAAGTTCTAAGCAAAAACTACATGCGACGCGACGGAGCAAAGTCGCAATATAAACTGACTAGCCTTCTTAACGTTTTCCTCAAACAAACTAAACTTTGAACACTCAAAAAAACTTGAAATATCAACAGACTTCGATCCTAAAATAGAGGATGAATAATAAGTAAAGCCTTTAATTAAAGGTTGTGTATACAAAAAAAGCTTTGACGTCAAACATCTCGCACTGTCCCTATTTTTAAAGCAAATTATACCAATCACAATGATTTGCACTAAAATCTATTTCGTCATGATAGTAAAGCTATGATACATCTAATAGACAAAAAACTGGACTTCGAACATGTAAATTAAGATTTTACGCCATGTCTGTCCAAAGTCCATCAAATTAGCGCGTTAGTCAGAGATCACTGTACTCTCGGGCAAACCACAGGTACAAAGATCAGGTAAATCCAATAACAAACTAAATCCAACTCTATTGCTAAAAACTATAAAATATAGAATCCATTAATGGCTCTCTTAAAAACACTGCCTTAAACAAGTTTGTACTTAAAACGATTGACACAGAGTCTGTTTTACAATGTTGCAAAATCTTCTCTTTTGCGCTTCGCTTGGCTTGCTCTGACTGGTAATTAACTTAAATACATACTTAGTGGCTATTATGTCAGATAATAACAGTGGTAACCTTGAAATTGATAGATCATATTTCTAAAAGCATGGTAGTAGATTCAGATTGCTATCTCTAAATTGACAATAAATATAACAGTAGGTCTAATGAGCCTCATGGATAAGATATCAATGAAAGAGTAAAAAAATCGAGAGGAAACCTGTTAAAAATATCCCTGCAACTCAACAGTTTTGTGAAAAAGTTACAACAATCTCATAAAGTGCCTACAAAATCAGGCTACTCGCATCTAGAACAAAATCAGACTAAAAATTAATTATCGGTGCTCTAAATATTCCAAAACAACCTCCAAAAAAAACTAAGAAAACCCAGGCAACATTTTTACATAAATTATAATGGCTGACCGCAAAAAATCTCATAACAACACAAACTATAAAATGTTGAGAACACCAAACCATATCAACAGAGGCAACCGGTTTACTAATATACAAATCACGGACGCCTGACGTCGACAGTCGTACGGCAACCTTCAACACAAACGGTACCGTAGTATGGATTTCACCGGCAAAATTGCTATCGTAACCGGCGCCAGTTCCGGCATAGGAGCCGCCACTGCCAAGCTGTTATCACAACATGGCGCTACCCTAGCACTGGTGGGACGAAACGAGGAGAGATTGCTCGACGTCGCGAAGCAATGCGAGGCGGCGAAGGGAATACAACCGCTGTGCCTGCTGCTCGACTTGACTATAGACGGAAACTGCGACGAGGTCGTAAAAAAGACAGTACAGACGTTTAAGCGGATAGACGTGTTAATAAACTGTGCGGGAAAGGCAAGTGTGACTTCGTTGTACGATACCACTATGGAGATTTTTGATGAGCTTGTAGCGTTGAACCTTCGAGTGCCATACAAGATGACTCAGGCAAGTATTCCACACCTGAAGAAGACTAAAGGGAGCATCGTCAATGTCTTCGGGACCCCGACGAGGGTCAGACCAGGCTTTCTGCCATTTGCGATGATCCGAGATGCCTTAGAAAGGTTCACTAAAGCAGGAGCGTTGGAGTTACTGGACGAAGGTATAAGGATGAATGCGGTTCGACCTGGTATTACAAGAACCAAACTTTTGTCGAATTTCAATGTCGCGGATGAATATATGGATCACGCTTACGATAATATTTCTAAAACTGTGCCTAATAAGAAGATCATTGAGCCAGAGGAAATTGCTCGTATGGTAGTCTATGCTGCAAGTGACACATTCCCTAACCTTATCGGTTCTAGTTTGGTCATAGATGGTGCCGCATCCGCGTACTAAAAATAAACAAGTGTTTTAAAATTTTGACTGTTTGTCTGTCTGTGACAATGTGTCAAATACACTGTCTATAGGAATGCTACAGAGAGTGCGTCAAAATAAACAAAAACTGGTATGTTAATGCTGTTTTAATTGCCGTCTATTGAATTTAAGATATTGCTATGTGAAACTGTGACATTGACTCGAAAAACTCGATTTAACTATGAAACTAGTTTCAACGTTCTCGATACCAGTTGATAAATACACCAGCTGGGAATCAAAGATTGTGATTTTGAACATTTCTTTAGATAACCATATCAAAATTGTGTTGACTAGAATGAGTTTTTTTTACAATCATGCTATATTAAAACATAGTGACTTAAGTAGTTTTGGAGCTGATAACAAATTGTAAAAACTGTAAGTATGCATTAACATTAAGCCGATATGTTTTTACGTGATAAGATCGTCAAAATAATTATCACGCTGCCTTTTCTGAAATGTGAATAAAGCCAAATACACACACCAAAACAAAGCTAGCTAAGATAATACAGTACGAAATATTCTAAAACATAACCAGCTAACATAAATCACTTCCTATTCAAGAAACTTGCTTAAAAAACATATCGGCGAATATTTTGTGTGTTTACGTAACAAACAGGTGGCTATATTTAACCATGTGAATTGAACTTGACCGTATGAGGATAATCCGTACAATAATATTACAAGCTACTAATAATCGTGACGTCACTGTGTTGACAGAGTATAAAGCGCCTACTGCGATCTCTTAAAGTAACATTAGCGCAGTTGTGGAAGCGAGACAGCGCTCTACACGGCATAGAGCGGCGTCTCTTTCCCACAACTGCGAGAGTATTCCTTTAAGTTGCAGTGGTAGATCCTCAGTGTACAAACATACTTATGTAAGTGATTTGATCTTGAACTGTTTGTTTGTAAACTGGGTAGTGATTATAAACCAACGGTTGAGATAACAGCTATTTTTTTTTACATTATATGAGCATGACTTGTAATTGTGAGTTTTTAGTGTATGTTTTTGTAAGTGTTACGATAAGGTATACATCTGTTAGTGCATTGAGTTACATAACTAAGAAAGTCATAGGATACGAATAGTATTATTGTTAAACATCTCAAGAAAAACTTCAAATTACTTTATGTTTCGACCGATGACTATATAGATATTTCTAAGTAAATCGATGCAGGAAGCACGCATTATACTACTCTTAATTCTCTCATATTTTTTTTTATACCAAAATCCTCAACAATATCCAATACAGACCAACATTACTCCAAAAACAAAAAGCAACGTACATATATTTCCTTTTTTCTCTACATGTGCCGCTGATGAAAATCTCTGCGAATCTCTGCATTGTGTGGCATCCGCGTTCGCGGCCGGCTCGTTCCACGTTGCATCACAAAAAATCTTGGCCTTCGCAATGAGAAATGATGGCCCGAATTCTGTGGGCCTTTCAATTTCGTCGGGAGAAATTGTCTTGAAAGTTCTCGGTTTTTATGCAACTTAAATGATGTATGGTAATGTTTTGCTTTTGTTATGTCTGTAATTGGGAAGCTAGAAGTATTTTTACAGATTTCATTGTGAAAGATAATAGATTAGCGAAAATTTGACCGACTTTATCTTTCAATAATGGATGTTTAAAACTTAATCATGAAATAACTAACCTAACTTAATCAATAACTTATAATACAAAGTTAAAACGTGTCACAATTAAAATTGTAATTACAGAGACCAGTAATGAATAGCAAAGATAAACAGATATTATCAAACGCACTCGTAAACACGTCAAGGACAAATTCGACTCGAGTGAGTTAACAACGTCTGATATAACACAGAGTGATAACACTATCAGTGCTAATCTAATCATCGTAGCGAACGGACGTGTTACTGAACACAAATGTTATAAAAAATAAATCAATAAAAACGAAGCAGAAATGCATAAAATGGACTTAACCGGTAAAGTGGCGATAATAACAGGTGCCAGCTCTGGTATTGGAGCAGAGACCGCGGAGCTTTTTGCCAGTTTCGGTGCCAGTTTAACGCTAGTGGGACGCGATGAAGCAAGACTACTGAAAACGGTCAACAAATGCGTGGCAACCAACTGTTTGGTTCCTCTGTGGCTGAAACTGGATTTGACACATCCAGGTAGTTGTGAGACAGTGGTGAATAAGACAGTGGAGTTATACGAGAGAATTGACATTTTAGTGAACTGTGCCGGTAAAGTGATGTTATCGTCTCCTTTCGGTAATTCAATGGAGGTTTTCGACGAATTGTTGAACATAAACTGCCGAGTGCCGCATTATTTGTCACAGTTGTCGATGCCATTTTTAGAGAAGACTAAGGGTAGTATAATAAATGTTGGTTCGGCGATGCCAAAGCGACCTATACCGGGTTTGATGTCGTACACGGCGTCGAAGGCAGCTTTGCAAGTGTTTAGTACGCATGTTGCTTTAGCCGCGGCATCGAAAGGCGTAAGAGTGAACTCTGTTTGTCCGGGACGAATGACGAATGACGCATTCAGAGATGTGGCAATGGACGAGAATATTAGATGTAAGCTGAGTCCGGTGATGCCTAATGGGAAAACGTTGGAGCCTAAAGAGGTAGCGATATTGATATGTATGACTGCTAGTTATGTTTTCCCCAATTTAACGGGAGCCGAGCTTCCCTTAGACGGGGCTTCCACTTGGGCGTGATTTTGTGAATGTTAATTTTAAGTTTAGATTAATTTAGTTTTTATAGCTTTAAGGTGTGATTGCATCAGATTTTTTTATTGTTTATATTTGTAACGTAGGGTAATATAATTAATGTTTTGTGTAACTTTGAAAAACAGAATCATTCCATAGGAAGATGACGCTTATTATTACAGATAAAAAAATGCCGGTTGTGAAAAGTATCAATCATTGCTCAAAGATTTTAAATAGAATTATGAATGTCATATTCTTAACCCGATTTAAAATCTACTTGATAACGTAATAACTTAAGACAACTTTTTCAATGCATTTTCAGATTTAAATCCAAAATTTTGTATTGTACAAAATTGTTTATGTATTGAGTAAGATTCAATCGATAAAAAATATTATATAATAAACATATCTGTATGTCTCCCGGGTCTGGCTGACAATGATAACACTGTTTTGACTTCTGAATAATATTATATGATAAAAAGTAATGTCATATATACTCGATTTCTTATCTTGTTAGAAATATATTTTCCACAATACATATGTTTTGTTTTATTTTGTAGCGTGTTATTTTATCCTTGATAGTAATAGTCCAAGGTGGCATGAAATGTATTATGAGTGCAGTTTATTTATAAATAACTGATTAGATGCATACGCTTTGATTACTTTATAATAGAATTGATTTGTTTTTTTTTTATATTATTTTGGGAATGTCAATGACCCCAGGTGTGGGTCATTAACATTCCCAAAATAACATTCTGACATTAATCTTCACACAATAATTTTATTATAATTCTTGAACAATTTAATTAAATTTTTATCCATACTCAAACTTGAATGCAAATGCGTCTTCGTAAATTCAGAAACAATTTTATTAAAAATACTAAATAAAGGATAGCATGATAAGGACTTATTAATAGAACTAGACTATAGTAATAGAACTATCATATTCAAATAACATCTATAGTACTACTACAATACCATAAAACTCATATACTCTCCCACGAAATATCACTGATTAAAACTACTAAATTACTCCCTTTATACCGTAAAACCAAATTGCTTCACACCAGCTCAGCGTTCACACTCGGTGACAGATTAAAAACGTCACAACTTGCATTCCGCGACTTACCTGAAACAAAGAGATACAAAGTTATTAACATAAAACCTTCATTCATCAAACGATATTTACATTGAGGTAAATGTAAAAATTTACTGAGATATAAGGGGAGAGAAGGAAAGGTAATTCGTTAACGGAATATATTTAGGATGGCTCTTTAAGTGATTTCTTTCCTACTAATTCTTTGTGCTTTTTAGCCTTTTTGGTTTTTTAAACACCTTATTAGGGACGTGAAGAGCACGACTAGACACGATGGATGGTTTTTGTGAAAGATGGAAATGATGATGATGATGTAGGAACGTGTGGAAGAAGAAAACATGCAGCGCCAACCCCAAATAATAATTGAGAAAAGAGCAGGGGAATGATGATACGCCTTATTAAGCGTATGGCGGCTTGCGGTTACTCTCATCCACAAGTGCAATAATATTAGTTTATAATAGCGGTGGTGGTAAGCCAACAAGCCTACTTAACTGCGTTTAAAAAAAAGATCATAGGAATGAAATAGAGGCGACTTAATCTCATATAGAAATAACATCTATGGGTAGATATTACAGTCTAGACACAAATTGTTATTCAAGATTTTTTTGGAAAACGTAATTATTCAACACGCTTACTTAGGTATTCAATATGTTAACTTAAAAGCTATTCTTACATTCCACACATAAGCAATTCTGAGCCAAAAGATATTTTTTGTAATTAAATTCTTCACACGAAGAGAATTTGAATGAATAACACCGTTACTACTAGCTATTCAATAAAGACTGGGACCTATGTTGAAGGAAGACGTACGAAAAGGCGCATAGATGCATCTCGCTCCAACATAAAAACAATCTTCTCATAGCTTTAAACTCAGTAAGTGCATGTAAAATGCTGACAGACAGACAGCGTGCTGCTGAGGCGTTTGTCGCGCCGTTTCTTCTTCCGTAGCAAAAGCACGGGAAGCGGTGAAGAGTGGACGATAGAGTGCTGTCTATAATCATTTTGACGTTCAAAAAGTGCTACATTGTAGCCTAATTTGAATAAAAAACAACTTTTGATTTTGATTGATTTCGAAAAAGTGCGCAGTACATATTCTCATACTTAGTCTTTAAATGATACTTAATTTATCAAAAGCACTGGCAAGTTATTACAAGTCATAATTTACGCGATTCACACATCATTATCAGTGAGCGACCGAATGTAGATCTAAAATTAGCAATATATAGATTATCGTATCGCCCAACAAACTGTGCACCAGTTGGTTTTTATAATACTGCAAAGTAGGCATGATTGTGAGTGATTCATTATAAGATATAATAATATCAATTAGATCCGCTTCATTGGGAAGACAACAATAACAACTTTCATCGTTGGCTTGCGTCATGCTACCGAATTGAAATTTAGGAGACAATAATATTGCCAAAAATCCTTATCACACTCGTCTGGTCATATTTTATAAACTTTTCTTGACTGGTTTCTTTTTGATTACACGACACAACATAATACATTATCCTAAGGTTAAAGTCACAAAGTGACTGAAACAAACTCAGAGGTCATGGGTCAAGTACTTTAATATAAGTCGTAATTAGAAGATTTGCGTTGTCAATTGTACGGAAGGAAGGCTTTACTTGAAAAGAAGTCGGGAGACATTGTGATCATTGTTTTAGAACTTGTAGCTGACAAATATACAAAAAAAAATGACAATTTATTCACATGTTGTACCTACTACAGGGCAACCTTCAAAGTAAATCTCATCAAAATCCGTCCAGACACATGCGTGAAAGAGTACCAAATATCCACACACACTTCACGTTCAAAACATTATTAAAGACGTGATAGATTTTAGAGTTCTAAAAATTATCAGCTGATGCAATACTCATAATGATTTACAAATTTTAAACTATAGTGACTAATAAGTAATGATTGATGTCCGCACCGATTTCGACCACGGCGGCCAGTGTTACTATGACACCAGCCAGCTACGCGGGACATATTATAGTGCACAAGCGTGTGCTAACACAGGTGCACTCTCTGTGTCTTGACCGGAGAGAGATCAGGCGCAGGACCAACATTTTTACTTGCCTTCCGGAACACTGAAGCTGTGATATCTATTTGTAAATCGCACACAACAGTCGAAAAGTCAGTGCGTGTCGTGGGGATCGAACACAAGACCTTTAACTTGGCAGTTCTGCGGTTTTACCACTAGGCTATCACAGCTTGTAATAAGTATTTGGCACTAGAAAGAGGCGGTAGCGACGTCGACAATTCATATTGAAACGGAACATTGCATTACAATCAAAATAATGCACGTCAACTCGTCACGAGAGGAAAGACAATAGAATTAAATAAACTGTTTCGATAGTGATCGGTGTAAGGCATAAGCAGTAGCGATTTTATAGTACATTTTACTCATACGATTTATTGTGGTACATTGTAAGCTCTCTACAATGTTGCCTAATTGGTGATATGCGTTGTTCACATTTAATTGTTCTGGAAAGTAGACTAAAGTGTTATTATATTGGCTACGTACTTAGATTCTACGTTTTAAAATGAAGACAAAATGTCTAATTAGTTAAGTTAGTGCTTTGAAAATAAATAGAATGAGTTTTTTGTAACGATAAGCATTAAAGGTAATATAAATCAAAATGTATAATTAAAGTTTTAGTAACTATCACTGTAAAATTAAGAATTTCCTAAAAAAAAAAAATTTGCACGATTTGAAGTCGTTAAAAACAATTACTTACGGTAACTTAAACACCTAATTGTACCTTTCAAATACCTAACATTAATATTTCCCTAAAATCCACAGAAAAGGTGGCAAAGAGTGATTCCGAAATGACATAAAAAAACAAAATTTCCCAAACCCTTTTCACAATTCAAATAAAACCGCAACAACGACTCACAATCAATAATTAACACATCCGCCCACAAATCAAGGCGACCTTTCATCTCCCGTCATAATACACACCTGTCCGACGTCTACAGACCTGCTGTCCCCACTATATCAGCGACGGAACATTATCATCAGTGTAATGTGACAGACAGACAGAAGAAAAAAGTGGCTGAACAAAACAAAGGCCTATAACCAGCACAGGGTGATTCCGTGCTAAAATAAAAAAAAAAAATTACCCTAATCCTACGCAGCGAGATGCGCGGCAGCCGACATCAGTTCGACTCGCGACCCCGCCGCCGCGTCAGCTCATGATTAAGGACTCCGGTTGGGTCCGAAACTAGTCGGGCTATCCCGATAAATACGCGTGAGTAAACCGTTATAACGTTTAAGTACCCTAATCCTTTTCACAATTTAAATCAAACCGTAACCCAAACTACTCACAATCAATAATTAACACATCCACCCACAAATCAGGGCGACCTTTCATCTCCCGTCATAATACACACCTGTCCGACGTTCACAGATCTGCTGTACCCACTATATCAGCGACGGAACATTATCATCAGTGTAATGTGACAGAGACAATGTAGTTATTTAATTAAACATCGCACTTGTATAGGTTTGGATTTGGACTGTGTTGTGGTGTAGAGTAGAGCGTTTTGTGAGTATAGTATTGGAGAAACAAAACGAAATATTATATACTGCATTATAATTAGAGATTTTTTTTTAATATTTAGTAAAATTTGGAGAAATCTATCGCAACGTTTGTTGTTTAATTTGAGGAGGTTTTTTTACATCATCATTTTTAGTTTTAATTACAACAATTTTTTTTAAGGTCAGAAATGTTAACTGTATTTCAACGAATAACATTTCTCATAAATACTGAATACTGAACATTAGATAGAATGCTAAAGGTTTTATAAAAAAAATGTATTTAATACGACGATTCACTGTGACGCCTTTAAGTCAATCAGGTGAATGAGGTATTTTATTGTATCTACTGTTTACCGTTATTTTTTCTTGTAGCCAATATTCCAAATAATATTAGAACTAATGTAAGCTTTCAACATCAAACTTAAACCGCTACCGCTTACAGTTTAACCCTCGCACATCACAAAGACTAACATTCTGCTCTACTTAGTTTGGCACACGCGAAATATCGTCACTAAATAAAACCGGCGCCATTGTAGCTCATATGCCAACTGATGAGACCGTTACTCTTTAATCTGACATATCCTGAACACATACCAACGTTTCAAAGTAATAATTATTGAAATCGTGGAAGCGTGACAGCGCACTATGAGGAGTAGAATGGCTTTTCTTCCATGGACTGGCCTGTTGGTCTAGTGGTTAGTGGTCCTGACTGCTAAACCGGAGGTCGTGGGTTCAATTCCCACCAAAGACAAAAGTTTGTATGATGAGCGTGATCATTTAATTTTGTTCTGTGTCTTGGTGTAATTTGTTGATAATATGTAAGTGTTTTGAAAAATTTAAGTATGTTTATCAGTTGTCTAGTACTCATAATACAAGCTCTGCTTAGTTTAAGACTAGATGGCGTTGTGTGAAAGTCGTGAAATATTTGTTTATAGGCGGAAGGTTTTCAACACAGATCACTGAAGCAACCTACCACTCTCTCTTAAAGTAATATCATTACAATTGTGAAAGACGGACAACACTACACGGCGCATAGTGCGCTGTCGCATCGGACTGTATATTACTTAAAGAGGTAGGTAGGCTCTCTGATGCTCAATTTATCCGAATTGGAACCTTTCCTGTACCCAATACATGATAATTTTATATGTAAATTTTGATTATTGTCTTGTGAAGTAGAGCGAAATGAATTCATTGTGAAAATTTTAGAGAATGTGTGGAAACACATTCTGTTTTTCTAAAAGAATAAAGGTAACTTAATCCCAAACTTACTCAACTGTACCAAAAGTCCTATTTCAGGTAAGCAAAAGGTTTCAATTTCTATTTTAGATATAATAGTGCTTCGCAATTGCCTGATGTCCCGAAAAAATTGAATCTCTGTGTTATATAGATAAATCTCTTCTATATAGCATATTCAATGTCCAATTTAAAGATAAGAAGATGTTATTACATTGTATAATTTCTCTATTTAAAAGAAAATATATGTTATTTCCTATTTTCACTCAATGATAATAACATAAAAAAGTAATAAATAAACTTTATTATTATGTGAATGTGACATTTAACTAATACAACTTTCATAGGTTTGAAACTAATAATACGATAACTAAATAAATGATCACACACGATCTAAAAGTGAAATTAATTGTCAATTGACCATTATTATAAAGATAATTAAGCATGCCATTAATTACTAATTAGCCGTTAAATCTAATAGGCCCCTTTCTAATACAAAGGATTATAATTACTTCCTTGATAATTAAAAGCGTATTTTATTACACTAATTAAGTGATACATGAAGCTAACGGTACTGATCAGGATGCATTCAAATGATAGTCTTTTATTACAAACCTACTAACTATATTTTAAACTTTCGCGACTTGTGCACATATTTTAGACGACAAACGAGACTTATTCGCGATATAGAACGTTTAGTCCACCCGTGACCACGGTCGGTGCAACTCGATCGAAACGTCGGGATAAAAGAAATAACGTTTTATATCGCGAATAAGTCCCGTTTGTAGTCTAAAATATGTCTACTAACTATATCCCGCAAGTGTCGGTTATAGGTGCAAAAACACTTCTCTCCTCTGACGAAGTCATGGCAAATTTCACCAATATTGCTTCAGCCATTTCTTCCATTCTCCCTTATCAGACGTCACACTATCATTTAATCCTTTTTCATTCATATCATTCCGTATAGAATCCACTGTTATAGCGTATATGGACTATAAAATACAAAAACTGATAAGGATCATACAATCCGACAAAAATAGAATCTAGTCTTTCTAATCTAACAATACAAATGTGAAAGTCTCAGTCAGAATAAGACAATAGGTGCATATAACGAGCAATGGCTAACAATAACTCAAAATTTAACGTCAGCCACAAATCACAGTCGTAATAAAATAAGTAATAAACGGGACTTCTTGATGTGTATTATTTCTTCAGTCGACGGGATATAATATATTTTAGATCTGATTTGTTAGTGACGGAAATTCGTATAGGAATATGAATTAATATGTCTTTTCTGGTCGCGTGATTCATGTCTGTAATTGATTCTCGTAAGCCGTGGTTATAGTTCTTTGTGTGCGAGGCAACACAAATGTACACTGGACGATTTTAGTCTTTGTAGTCTCTTTTAAAAAAAAAGCATAGGTAATGCCTTGTGTGTACCTACGTATTAGCTGTTGCTCGCGATTTAGACCGCGCGAATGTCGGTTATAGCTGCAAAAACATTACCCCTTCAGACGCAGTCGCTTAAAAAGTAGCTGTCATTCCCCTGCCCTTATTCCAATTATTATTATTTGAGGTCGGTTAATTCAGGGCGTCATTTAACTCCACACTAGATTTCATGAAAATTTAATCAAGTTTCTCGATCCTTCACACAATATTTTATTATTTGCCTTTTATGGTTCAATTATAATAGTTTAATATTTGTTAGACTTAAGTTTAAACACATTAAACACCAAATAATTTACATACCATCTTATATGATAAATTTAAAGAGAGAGAGAGACAAATTGATCGTATTAAATATAGATCAAAGAGAGTTTAGCGATTAAGATAAGTAAACGGTTGTACAGCCATGCAATCGACTCCTTTGATTAATTCTGTAATGGCACTCCGCTAAGTTATTTGAGATTCAAACAATTAGATTCTCGAAATTAATGTTTGTTTAATTTAGATTCATATCATTGTTTAAGAAAGATTAGGGGCTATTCTACTATTATTGTGCTTTGATATTATGGAAATAGACGATAATGCTCTCGGCATGACGATTTGCTTTCACAACGACAATATTTTTCAAAGAACGCAAACTTGCTAATAAGCAACTCCTCAGTCAAACTTTGAATTGAATCAAGCTGTGATTGATTCTTACGCGTCTGTATCACAAGAAGAGTATTGTTTTATCGATTAATCCATTAATAATACTAGTTGTTTTTAGATTTAACATAAAACTTAACAGTACTCAGAAAACATAGGTAAATAAAACATGGCGTTGCAAAAAACTGTTTCACTATTTAAACATTTGTAGAAACTCAAAAAATACAGTAAAGTAAACACTACAAAAGATAGCACGAAAACCTCGTTTTTTTTTTTCATAAAAAGATAGAAGTGAGCCTTTTGAGAAGTTTAATGGCTTCTCTTTATTTCGTGTCCGTCGCAAAGCGTGAATTTCGCTTTTAAAAGGCGATTCTTTCGAGATGTCAAGGTGACCAGTTAGTCTGTCGCTTGGAAAATTGCATATTTTTTTACTTACATAGATGTTTTTTTTCAGGTAAAGAATCCAAGTAACAGTAAAAACTAGAGTTCTAGTACTGTTATAAACCTATCTATAAAAATACTAAGCAACAGAAATACTGCGAAGTGACTAAAAAAGCAAAACAGCTTTATGGTATGACTGTTAGACTACCAAGGGGTGCAGATTCGAATCCACGAATATCACATGTACCCTGCATAATTAACGAGATCGCCACATCATTTTCACCGCAGTATATTAAAAAGTATGATTATGATGAATAATACAAATCTAGAACGAGTATTGCAGATAAACGTAAACTAAGGAGTGGTTATATTTTGGCATGTGTTAGATAATTATAAGATAAGAAGTGGAATTTCCACGATAAATTGCATAATTATCACAATATATTTTACTGTAATTGAAGTGGTATAATTAAACGTGTTTAAGGTAGGTTGCATATGACATTTACAATGCGCAATATTATACAGGCGTTTAATAGCCCAACGGTAGGTCAAAGACCTATTATCAAATACAGGTGGTGTACATCACATACAACTTTGCTTAAGGTTAGGTATATTTTGTCAATAACAGACGACTGACAGTCTGCTGACCAACTGTCAGGTCTCCTACTGGGCTCTGACATGGATAGCCGAATGATATAGGTCACCATGCCAAAGACTGCAGTTCACAGCGTGCCGCGGTTTTGGTCCCTACCTAAGACAAACTGGATATGGATCTGGCACCTTTCTTGAAAAGCCAGACTAAAAGTGATTAAAAATCACTTTTAGTATATAAATCCAAGTAGGATAAAATTTTTCCTTCACAAATATGTGAACTACCTGTCACGATCTCTATGCAAATAGGAATTCGTACCTGCATAGTTCCTAATTAGAAAGTAAAAGGTACTAGTATGGCTTACCTATAGGATGGCTTATTACGTTAGCGGCTGAGAGAAAACTAGCTTTCTAATGCAATGTAAGGTCACAGTCATGGTACTAGGGTTATAGACCTGATCGGAGAGAGGATAGCCGCTTGAATACTCGGGTTTCTATTTTATATTACCTTGAGAATTTATTGAGATGTATCTCTGCCTATTTATTTACTTGCTTTAGTTTCACTTGTACTTTCAATGATTGTATCTAACAAAAGGAATAGTGGAATGTTACACATAATTGTTAATAATTATGTACATGAACTAAGATTTAACTTAGTAAGAAATTGAGTATAAGAAATATAGTTTAGAATTGGATCTTGTTTCATAAATTGGTCACCACAAAATAAATGATGACAAGGAATTCCTCCAATTGAAGTCAATTTAATTAAATAATAATATTACATTAATCTAGTTTCGATCTAAATTCGATGGGCAAAAACAAAAAGTGCAATGAAAAATTTCTAGAACTTGAAATGAAAAACTTAATCAAAACAAACTTCAGAACAAGAAAATAGTTCAAGGCTCCGATCAGATTGGTACGAAATATTTTTTCGTTCCACTATCAGGAATCTGATACGCGTGAACGTTAAAGTTAATTTCCGTGATACGATACGATACGTCCTGTCGGGCCGCGCGTCGCTCACGGACTGACGCCCGCGGGCGCGAGCCGCGTCCGGAAATTTAAACTTTTCGCCGACTACCCTCGCAACGAGTTTTTAATATTAGTGTTCGATTAAAATTTATAGTGGGATAACTTTTGAGCATTTGTTTTATATGTGTGAATATTATAAAAATCTTTTCGAGCATAACTGGTTCAGTTTACTATCTTAAATTTTAATGCAAAATATCATGTCATATGCTATTATTATGCTTAAGCTAAAAAACAACTCAAAACTCATTACAGAAGAAGAAAGAAAAATATTTAGAATTCAGTTTACATTGACAATCAAAAACCACGCGTAACTAATGCCAGCCCATCTAATTACAACTAACTAGCAGCCACTTGACCCCAGAGATCAACATCAACAAACCTCAGGCCACATGTCACCATCGTTAATAAAAACACACCCATTACACAACAATTAATCAGACCAAAAAGAAAATCCCAACAAAATCAAGTAAACAAATTAGACATGAAGGAATGTTTAGTTTTTACAAAGCGATCCTATCATCAGTAATAAATTACATGGGCTATTAGTATCAGAATATTTTTAACCAGCTGACTAACCAATCACAAATGACCCCTGTGATTTTTACCGCCCGTACTCAAAGTTCTAGTCGCAACGAAATGTACAACGGTCTGTGGGTCAAAGTAGATTGGATGACGGCTTTTGGCAGGCATCCAAGTTCGTGGGTAGCTTTCAGCTATTGTAGATAAGTGTCATCCAATATTGTGTCGTGTGATGAATGTAATACGGTTGTAAATTAGTTGGTGTCTGTCGCAGCGAGGGTATTGGGTCTTGATAGGTTCAGGATAAGTATGTTGGTAAACGATTCGGGAACGATATTAAAACGGTATAAAGATGAGTTATGGTTCAGTTAGTAGAAATTACTTTAATACTTAGTTTAGTGTTATGATTGCAGTTTTAGTACGACGTTTACTAAAATGTAGACGTTTCTGAGTTCCGACAAGTGGTTAGGATGATTTATAATCTAGCGCATATGAAATATTACGTAGTCTCTCGAAAGATATGTGTTAACGTATCTTTTGTTAACTAATTCTTGTATTTTCATTACTTTGGTCGATGATTGCTTTCGATATTAACGTTTAGAATATATTTTACCTACTTATTTTTATTAATACTGCCATTTAATATCGATTATAGATTACATAAATTTTCAATAATTATAGAATAAAAGACATCGCAAAGAGGTCTGAAAGTAGGAGGTCAACAGTGCGATTTCATGTCTACGAAAAATGATAAAAAATATTACACAAAATTATGCCAATCAAATAGTCAAATAAATCAGCCAGTTCTCGTGCCGCCTAACAAGCACACTTATACAAAGGATCAATAACTAATTTTATAACTTCCAGATATTCATCAGGGCTAACCAACATTAACGATTACTGAAACTCTAACGTTTATCGGTTAACATGAAAACTACTTTGTTATTGAGAGCTAGCTGTAAAACCATTTCAAAGAATGCTATTTGTACGATATATTATTTGCGTAAGTTTCTATGATGTAAGTTCTAAATATTAACATTAATTATGATAAAGAATATTTAGTTTTTACAAACTTTTATTTAGTTTCACCTATCCCGATGTTTGTCGGTTGTCTAAAACGATTCTTAAACCGGTGGCAAAATTAATTAGATACATTACAAATACTTTTTCGAGTAAAACACTTCTTAAAGTCAAGTAAGTACTAATACAAAGATATTCTAAAATTAAAAGCTATTGACTGACAGCTCGGAAAAAGCCTCTCTTCTTTCCACAACCCTTGCTATAATGCAAGCGTAGCCCAAGTTATATGAGAATCCAGCTCACCACTAAAATATAAAATATATAGTTGCACAAGTTTATTCACGTTGAAAACAACCTTAAAGATATATCCATTCCATTCTGTTATCATCATATTAATACATGCTTCCACGAAACCTTACATTTCTCCTTTCTATTCTTGACTTTATTCTCATATTCCTTTGAAGGATTTCTTTACAGAACAAGAAAATATCTTTGTACTTGTTAGTTCTAGTTCCATTATCCTGTATAGAATAGAATTCGTAGAAATTTTAAATAGTTATCCGGTGAATGTGAATGATATTCAGTAACATTACATATTTTATTCTTTGAAAACCATAATTTATTTTGTAAATGACAAATGTGATGGTTTTAAGAAGCTTCAACAAATCATAGTGACTGTGTCTTACTGCGAAGCAGCACTCCAATATCCACTTTCAAATTATGCCTGCTTAAGTCTAACAGGATTCAGACAAGTTGTTTTTAATTCTTGGTGTGGATAAAAAATACTTTTTAAGCCCTGTGAACGTCCCAGGATACTTCTGAACTTCTGGAGGCAATTGGGCTGGCTGGGAACTGCTCCCGACACCATCGTACTTACAATAGGCCCCTGGAACTTATGTGCGGAAAGAGGAAGCCACTACAAAATCTGCTGCAAAAAAACCTCAAGACTGATTTAGGAAGATCTTGGCTTTAAAAGCAGAAAAACAAAAAAAATAATTGACTACCAATAGCCTTTATTAGACTTTGGACCTAATACTGCCAAAAATTAAGACAGAGCATTTTTACTCACCTCATAACTAACGTATAAATCGGACCGCGTAAACCCGAACCTTTTAAAAACCGGGTAACCAACTTAAATGTATTTTCAACAAATAACTCACGCATTTGACAGGAATATTTCAAATGTCTGCCAATAACTGTATGTGTGATTTATTTAAATCATCTTGGCACTAGGTGTCATGTAGCAACAGTTGGTCGCGTCGCATGTGAAGTGACAAATGGTAAGCTTGTACTTTTATCGTAATATTCACACGAAAAATAGTTTGAAAAAATTTAGAGAGATTTGAATTGATTTGATTTGACCGTTTTGGTTTCTCTTCTTTTTGGTATCTGTTTCCTACTCAAACTTAGTAGTATTTCTTTACCTGCATTTCATTTTTAATCATCCCCAAGTAATAGGCGAGAACGTAATATGACATCAACTATCAAAATCAAACAACTATTCAATCAGTCTAACACCTTCAAAAAGCGCAAACTCAATCCAAAACAATTAGATATAACCTGTAAGTTATATCTCATATTTCATCATCAACACAATACATCATGAAACAAAAAAAGGAATTTAATCGTATTTCAAAACGAGCAAAAGCTCTGCCTTTATAATTTTTAATAACGATAGTATTACTAAAGGAAAACCGAGCGAAGAGACTTGGAAGTAACATCTTGATGGATCTTGTTTTAAAACAAAGTAACATGTGGTTCCTTAACTTTGTTTAACTTTAGATAAGTTTTAATTCAAGCCCTACTTATTGCGAGAAGCTACTAAGTTAATAAGAACTTACTGGAGCTGAAGATTGATGAAGCTGTATCGTAAATTTTAATTTAAATCAATGGATTTGGTTTATCAAGGCGGCTTCTGGCTAGCCCATATCCTTAAATTTAGAACTATAGTAAAGTTCAACCATCACTCGACGTGCTTATTTTATGGATCATTTGCAAACATACCAAGAACCATCTATACCATCAAAAGTCGGTGACAAAACCTTAAAACTATAAAAAAGAGTTTTGCCATGAGCTGCTACATTACATGAGATCACATGCTCCCTATTTAGTCATAAATAAATTGAACCACTCACACACACATATTAAAATACCAAAACCAAATTCCATCATAATCTGTATACAGAAACAAACCAGACCGTTGTGTAATCCGTTCGGGCGGCTCTCGATAAGGTAATGTAATCCCGAACTATAATCACAGTAGCGTCAGTCTGTCCGTCAGTGTTACGGACGCCGCATACCAATGAGTGGACGTGCAGTGTGGATATCGGAATACTAGAGTTTAAAGGCTACCAATATTTTAAGCACTAAAATTTGGAGAGATCTTTGTTATTTAAATGCTATCGCTACACCGTTTAAGATAGAATTAAGCATTATCTAAAAGATTTACAGGGACTGAAAAAAAAACCATATTTAATTTTATGTTTTTTTCCTCTCCAAAGCGAAAAAAGGTGTATGTTGCGATGACGTATGTAGTAACCAAAAAAATATAATATATACGCAATCTAAATAACTCGATACTAGGGCAGGACAAAGAACACTTTTTACCTTTAGGTAAATTAAATATGTGGAGCGAGCAAAAACCGTTAAACCCGTCTTATCTTCTAGCGTAAACTGACCTATTGATAAAACACCTGATTTCCGCAAAAAATATTATGAAACATATACCCATAATATATTATACATATACTAGGTATATCTGTACATCTGATATCTTCAGAGAGATACAGTTATCTAACCCACGCGTTTTACGTGAATTAATGCAATAAAATGATGATACTATATTGATAAAGTTTATAAATAAATGTGACAGCATTGTTTGTTAAAATTTTATAATTCTTGCTTCAACACCTGTTCGTTTGTGTGTGTAAAAGATAGATAACTGTATCTATATTAACTGATATACATTTCCGTATTTCAAAAATAAGGCAGATAACGATACTAAATATGTTATGAGTTTTTCGATCTACCTAAACTGATTTTTAGTGCATTTAATAAAAATATACTAATGCTGAAGCTTTTTATGAGAGATATAAATTAAAAGTTACGGTTAAAATAAAACGATTCATAAAATTTTGCACCAATTTTATCTATAAAAAAAATTACTATTACAAAAACAATCTTATCATTTTAGAACACACGATAGTCATGCCTAAATCTTAAAAAATAACTTATAATAATTACGAACAGTATTTTTATCTAAAGAACACAATCCCATGTTTAAATAAGTGACTGAGCGCCATCAATAGCAAAGTGCGCACCATTCAAATTAGCGCAAGCCTCACTGGCCATGAAAACGACCATATTTGCTACTTCCTCAGCTTCTAGAATAGTCATTTTACTGGACAAGGCTTCATAAGTTTTCTCCACCTCATCCTCCGTCATAGCGAGGTTCTTCAAAATATTAGTTCTAGTCAAGCCTGGTTGGACAGAGTTGATTCTGACGCCTTCAGTTGATAATTCCACTGCAGCTGATTTTGTGAATTTTTCTAAACCAGCTTTTGTTATAGCAAACGCTAGGAAGCCATGCCTCACTCTAGAGTTCTTCGTTGTATTCAAATTGACTATGTTACCTTTAGTTTTGACGAGGTGTGGGACAGCTAGGTGTGTCAGTTTATATGGTACACGGAGATTGATGTCTATGAGTTCATCGAACACGTCTGTCGTGTCGTCAAATAACGATGCGATAAGCATTTTGGCGGCACAGTTGACGAGGACGTCGATCTGTTTGTAAGTAGCAATGGTCTTTGAAATCACCGTTTCACAGGCTCCTTTTCCAGTTAGATCAATAAGGACGCACAGAGGCTGAAAACCGTTTGCTTCAAAACACTGTCTTGCAACGATTCCAAGTCTGTTTTCATCTCTGCCAACCAGGGTAAGTTGGGCTCCGTATTTTGCAAAGAGTATGGCTGATGCTGCTCCAATGCCTGAGCTCGCTCCAGTCACGATCACTACTTTGTTTGTAAAATCCATTTTTCACCAAATTGAGATTTGTCTAGACACTTTCAAAACTCACAACAACGTGTTTACGAATGTATCTACTGATATAAATATCTACGTATTGAATTTATCAGTCGTCTGATTCACGCCATGGTCACAGCAACACTAAGTAAATCGCATCGTCATTTATGTAACGATAAGAGTAGATAACGTTATCGCTTCGAGCAAATTATGAACAATTCCAAAACGCGGTTATTGGCAGAACTTATAACAGGAATATAATAATATGATTTATACCTAAACAATTATTATCAGGTATAACTTTAAATGACAGGAAATAGATCAGAATTTTGTTGTTGACTGTTTGTCTAAGTAATAAAATTTGCAGCAATATCCAATAGTCACAATCATTTTAATTTAAGTTGAGAATCATTTCATGATTCAGCGATTGTTTAGGGTTACATTTGACAGATCCAATTGAACCTTAGGGATTCGTCAACAGTAATATTCTGTAGCTTTTTAGGTACGGTTTGACGAATAATATTATTGATTAGTACATACGTATAAGGCTTTTCGAGCAACTTGTTGACTGAAGACAATTTTAACAGTAATAAAGGCTCTGCGCTGCGTCTAGTTTTATAAGAACACCACTCATACTTGGGCAGAGCTCACTAGCCAGAAAAACAATCATATCTGCTACTTCATCAGCGTGCAAAATATTTATGTTTTTACCTAAACATTCGTAAACTTTCTCCACTTCGTCGTCTTCCAATTGCAGGTTTTTCAATATATTCGTTCGTGTTACTCCTGGCTGGACAGAATTAATCCTGACTCCTTCAGTAGCCAACTCCACAGCAGCCGATTTCGTGAATCTGTCTAAAGCAGCTTTGGTCATAGAAAATGGTAGGAACCCATGTCTCACTCTAGAACTGTCTGTGGTATTCAAGTTTACTATGTTACCTTTAGTTTTGACCAGGTGAGGCAGTGCTAAATGCGTTAATTTGTAAGGAACACGGAGATTGATGTCTATGAGTTCATCCAAAATTTCTGGTGTCTCATCAAATAAGGATCCAAGAAGCATCTTGGCGGCACTATTGACGAGGACGTCAATACGTTTATAGGTAGCAACAGTCATTTTGACCACTGTTTCACAAGCTCCTCGTGTAGTCAGATCAATGATTATACACAAAGGTTGCATCCCATTTGCTTCTTGACATTGTTTTGCAACGATTCCGAGTCTGTTCTCGTCTCTGCCGACTAGTGTTAGTTTGGCTCCGTGTTTCGCAAATAGCATTGCTGATGCTGCTCCAATGCCTGAACTTGCTCCGGTTACGATCACAACTTTGTTCGTGAAATCCATTTTTGCCACTATGTTTATCACTGCTGATATTTGATAAGTGTAAGTGGTATCTCAAACTTTTTATCGGATTATTGGTTAATACAGTAACATTCAGAAATTTATCAGTCGTCTAGTTCACGCCATGTTCACAACGACACTAAGTACAGCGCATCGCCATTTATGTAATGATAAGGGATCTCATCATACTCTTATCATTACATAAATGACGACGCTATCGCTTATGTTATCTTGATTTGAGCAAGTTATGAACAATTCGTGATCACTGAATAAATATGTTAAGGCAGAGTTGTATTCGTAACAAAATTTTGCGAAGCACATTTCAACAGAAACTCAGAGATTGTGCGGCATCAAGTTTTACGAGAATACCATTCATACTTGGGCAAATGCCACTAGCCATAAAAACAATCATATTAGCAATTTCATTGGCATCCATTATTTTTATTTCAGTGCTGAGTTCGTTCCAAACTAATTCACATTCGTCGTCGTCCAGTCCTGCGTTTTTTAATATATTTGTTTTTGTTACACCTGGCTGGATACTGTTGACCCTGATTCCTGCACGACCCAATTCTACAGCGGCTAATTCTGTAAATTTCTCTAAACCAGTCTTAGATATTGCGAACGGCAGAAACCCATGTCGCACTCTACAGTCGCTCGTTGCCACTAAATTGACTATATTTCCTTTACTGTGAACTAGGTATGGCAGCGCTAGACGAGTTAGTCTGTACGGAACACGAATATTCATATCTATCATTTCATCAAAAGCTTCATACGTCTCGTCAAATAACGAGGCCATAGCAACTTTAGCAGCACAGTTAATGATGACGTCGATTCGACCAAAGGTAGCAACTGTCCTTGATATCACTGTTTCACAAGCACCTTCGACTGACAAGTCTTGTTTGATGCACAACGCTGGTATCCCACAAGATTCTTGACATCGTCTAGCCACATCTTTGAGTCTCCCTTCATCTCTGCCGACTAGCGACAGACACGCTCCATATTTTGAGAAGCGAATGGCTGCCGCCTCTCCTATACCCGAACTTGCACCAGTCACGATCACCACTTTGTTAGCAAAATTCATTTTTGTGCAGGAAACTATTGTCCATATAACTTTGGACGCAACTTGACCGAATATAGTTCTTAAGTCGATTTATCCTCCTACATATTTTATTTATCTTTCGTCTGGCTCACGCAATATTCATGTCGATACTAAAACGACACAACAATTTTATCATTATTGTACGATACGGCTTGATAATGTTATCTCATTGTATAATACGAATATTTGTAAACCGCAATTATGAGCGAAAACCCAATCGGAAAAAAATGATTTATTGGAACTACCAATAAAAAAACATGTTATTAATGATTCTAGAAATTACTGTATTCATAAATGTTTATCTATAGTGTCGACCTAAACGTTGGCATGGAAAGATAATTAGGCATAATTATCTAAAGACGCAAATCAGTTTATTAATGTTTTCAAACATGATTAATAATATAATTTTACAGTCATCATAATTTTTAATTCATGTTTCAAATAGTTGATCGTGAGTTGTCATAATTCTGGTCAATAAATTATCAATATAGATTCAAAATCGAATAAAAACATAGCACAAGTAGGATGACAGAAGCATAAACAAAGGGAATCATTACCTAGAAGTGTGTTTTTCAAGACTGATGATGATGATAAAGTCATAACTTTTCATAGCTCACTCAAAGTTGTGGGTAATGACAATAATACAAATACAGGTGTGGAGAGAGACCTATTACCTGATAATCGTCGATTGGTAAATAGCTCGTGAACATCACGGCAGATGGCGACTGATGCAATTATTTCGAACACGTGGGAATCCACATTGGCGAGTTCTGTGTGTTTCCAACCAAAATGCGATTCGACAATTTATGAGTGTGTTACTGAGTGTGATGAAAATGCCTGTTTTGAATTAATCAATGATGATGGTTATTATTATGACAATAATAAAGGTAGAATTAAGTTTTGTAATGAAGTGGATGGCAGGACGTACTGAATTTATTTTAGTTAAAATTTTCGAAATTAACCATAGGTAGAGATGAATGAAAATATAATAGAAAGATTTTTGCCCTGCAGTGTGACACTAAATTCAAAAAAATAATAAATGGATCATATAACACTGACGGATTATTGCATTTATTAGCTTCATTAAGTTTGCAACCATATCTCCTGTTAAATAATAACAATACGAGTCATATTATTCTCACTTAAATTTCACTCTCCCATAGCGCAGTAAACTTAAAATCAAAACGACTGCGTCTCAGGCCTCCAAAATCCTCTCTACCACGAAATCCGAAACGGAAACAGGTTAACCATCGGATTCGGAAGCATCAATCATTTCAGCCATCCGTCGTACACAAAGTGCATTATCATAACACAAGCACACTCTTCGTGTAGCGTTGTGTATAGGGGTACGAGGTATAATGCGAGCTTATCTCCCTCCATTAGTCGAATTGAACTGGGCACTTTTGTTTGCAACGCAGTGTAGTGCCGGTCTAACGGCGGATTGTTGCGATATACGTGTGTGGTGGTCGACGGGATAAGAGGATGCGGTTGTGATGGGGTTTTTGTTTTATTATTATTATTGTTTTTTGGAGTAAAATTGGTGCTTTGGTTTTTGAACATGGTATTGAAGTTTTGTATTGTAATTTTTATAAATTAGTACGCAACTATTGTGTAGTATATTTATGTAACTGTTCTGAATTCCTCATTTGTTTATTCAGAAACATTGAATGGACAAAAATATTTTAATGTGAAGATTAGTTTCATGATTTCTTTCATTTTTGAATAAACATGGGGCCTCTAGAAAACAAATCGATCTCTTCACTTAAATTGCCACAACTACTATAACATACGTTTGTGAAGTACTAAATAGCTGTCAAATCGTAACAGCATAACAACTCGCCACCGCTCATAACTTGTATACGATTAACATCAGTGCTAGAAATAGGAAAAAACATTGCAATCTGATTAACAATCGCAAGCTAATGAGCTATATTAATATCCAAGAGAGATATTATAATTAGTGCACTTTTATTGGTCGTAGAAAATGTCCGGTTAATATATGAAAACCGAGTCTTGTAATTTATACAGTTCGATAAGATGCTAACCACAATGGTTAGAAGAAAAAGTTTTTTAACTGGGAATCCGTTTATGGAACTGACAATGGTTTATTTTGCTTTCAGCTATTGTGGATTAACTTTTTCACATTTATTTCTGCATTGCTAGTATTATTCTAGAAATAATATGAACGCGAAACTTTGTAAGTGGATAGAGGTATACTCGTAGATGGTTGGCTGTTTGTCATTCTTTCACACTCAAACGGCTGAATCAATTTTGGTGTAATTTGGTATGGAGTTGGTTGATAATCTGGATTAACGCATAGGCAATTTTTTAACTCACTGCGTCAGAGAAGGGCATTATTTTTGCCGACATCCGCGCGGGCGATTTATCAGGCAATAACTAGTATCAAAATAACTTGTAAAATTAATAATCTTATTTAGCCCATATAATCTTTTGGAACGTTCACACAAGAATTTCACCCAACCGCTAGTTTTCAAGATGAAACTCAATTAAGAATAGTGCTAAATCTGGAGAGGCTGGATTTAGTTTGGGCCTGGCCTAGATAAATAAAGCAGCCAAATTCAAGATGCTCGAGAAAATGCTCGAGTTATTCAGTGGGCAGAATAGACTCTGGAGTTATTTTAATGGCAGGAAATAATTCTTAAAGACTTAGACGATAATTATGTAGCTTACAAAAAAAATGAGTTTGGTCAGGTACTATAGTTCGCGTAGTATAAAATATTGAAGAAGAGTAACCACCTAAGATCCTAGCAAGTTTTGTCAACAAATTAATTAAAGGCTTAATGGTTCCATAAAAATATTTTTGTATCAAAGTAATTCACTTGAAAGCATGAGCATCTAATGAAGTTCCAAAAGAATCTCACAAATGATCAATAAAATTTCAAATCATATCACTATAACTTACTTTCTATCGAATTTCATCTTTCAAATTCTTTTATGAAAGTTGTCAGCATCAGAAAACAAGGACTTACCTGCAACAAAAGACGAATAAACATTAAAAACATGACGGTAATGATTACTTAGGTACTAAACAAGAGTTTACTTAACCTGTGTCAACAAAAATAATCTGCACTCTTCAAATCCAGCGTAATTAATTATATTCTTTTATCTTTAGTCGAGGCATGAGTAATTATAGTCTCTGTTGTTTACAGTTTAGCACAAAAACTGCTTGTTAGCTAGATAAATTTGCTTTGTACAACGGTTTATGGAATTAACAGGATATTGTCGCTTGTATAGATGAGAAGTTTTAATATTATTACTAGGTAAAACTGACTGGCGTGTTGGTCCAGTGGTTAGTTACCCTGTCTGCTATACTATACCACAGGTCGCGGGTTCGATGGGGATCGAACCCGCGACATCGACATCGAGTCTCACTATAATCGACTTGCTAAAGCATAGGTTTCTGGCAGTTCTACATAAACTGATATAAGCTGAATCAAATGAGTAAAAGCCATCCCTAAATAGGGTATATAACAAAACGACAACTTTAGATACATAGGACAGACGGATCATTATTAAACGGCTGCTCCTCGACAGAACTTTTGATTGAAATCATTTTGCCATACCTATTGGGGCCTAAGGCGACCTCGAAAGGAATTCAACCCCCGCTCAGAACAAATATTTGCATAAACAGATTGATAATATATCCACGTACGGATGTTTTCGTAAAGGTACATACTACACATGTCCATGACTGCCTGTTTATTTATTTTTAGCAAAGGTAAAATAGACGAGATGTTTCTTTTTAGCTGAAATCATATTTCAATAGGATGGTATAAGATGCCATGAGCATTGAAGGAAGCCGTATATGTATGTTAATAAAATATATCTAGAAAGTCATTAAATATTTTCATTTACATATATTTTAATTAGTGTTATAAGTTTATTCGAGAATCAAGTAGAAGGTTTTAACCTGAAAAATCAGGCCTTAGCCAGGAAATAGACTATGATGCATTTCTCCAAGCCATACATATTCATAAGACATGTAGGCACGTTTGATGATAAATTCATTGTCTAGGTATTGATTAGTCTTATAAAAAAAAACATCCAGAATTAAAAAAAAATCGTACCATATCGATTCTGAGTAACAAAACTCGAGAAGCAGAAATGGAAAACCTTTTATTGAATAAAAAAATATATTCATGAAAAACTTGTTTTTCCAAAAATACTAATTGAATTCCGGTTTCAAGGCCCGTTTAGTGTTCTACTGAAAGCTTTTAAAACACGGTATAATTCTCAGGAGCGCCGCGAATTGTTAACTTTGGGACGTTCAGTAATAAAATTAGCGATTCCTGTTCGGAAACAATTTGCGCTTGAGTGGAGTTAAATTGTGCGTTTAATAGCCCCATGGGGGGACCTACTCTTGGTAACGTACTTTGTATTTTTTACGGCATTTCTAGAGCTTTCGTTGTCGTTCTAGGTTTTGTCTGGAAGGGAAGTGTTAGTTTTAGTCTTGGCCAAAATTTATTGGTTCTGAATATTGAAAATTGTTTGTCTACGCTACTTCACGTCTACAAGTGACTAAGAAAAGTGAGACCAGACGACGCGGCGACGTAGGTACTTAAAATGAACGAACGTTTTTTTTATTAAACCATTTATACTTCAGATCAGTACCTACGTTTTTTGAAAAAAAAAAAAATGCATTGGTTTTCTTTTCGTTTTGTCATCATAAGCGCAAAATAGACTCAAATATTGTACCGCAATTAAAAAAAAACATTTAAGCACATAAAAATATAAACATGAAACTTTGCAGTGTATCAAACATCCAGACAATTAATTAATCCTCTTCGCACACACAAAAATCACCAATTGAAAAAAAAAAATATTTTTAATCTCAAAAAGTGTAGTCCCTATAAATGATGAGAACATTAAAGTTGTTAAGTAAACGGTCGATAAACATAAACGCTCTGCGCGATACCACTCCGATCAATTGGGCCGCACTACCGATTGCAGTGAAAGGACTGTCCCGCTCACACCTAAGGCTGGGTGCATACCGGATGGGATGTAAATGAGAAAAAGTAATAGGACAACATCTAGCTTGTAAATTGTCCCGAAATATAACAATAATATTATGAAGCGACTGATGAGTGTGGATGAAGCTAAAGTGGTATGCCAGGATCGTAGCAAATGGAAAGATGTGATCTCTGCCTACCCCCAAGGGAAAGAGGCGTGACGTTTATGTATGTATGTATGTATGTATAACAATAATATTACCCATTTAGAAGTGTTTCTAAACTTTCGCGACTTGTACACATATTTTAAACAAGAAACGAGTCATACTCGCGATGTAATTGTATAAGTCTACGATTCTTCTTTTCTCCCGACCGTGGTGGGTGGATTGTGGTGAACCTTCAAATGTTCAACAATTGGGTGATGTTCTCGTTCAATATAGAAAATAATGAATTTTCATCACCACGCTTTATCACGTACACAATTAGCCATAGTAACGTAAGTAGCGTATAAAGAAAAAAAAATATAATTGTTCGTTTTGCTGTCGTTACGTCTTAATTCTGCATTTGTAAAATTAAATTCCTTTTTACTTAAAAAAATAAGCACGTAATGCCTTCAATATAAATACCTATTTGTGGGTGAAATTTGAATAACTACCACTCACACTACCTTATCAGATGATGAACTTATTATGTTACTGTTGTGTCTAGACACCCAATAAAGGCCAGGTCGATAAAACATGACTAAACATTCATATCGTTTGGAGTTTGAACGCACATTCTACTATTCTTTACTTACCTACGTAAGATTCTACTGGGCAAATGTACCATCTTTTTCCTTACCACAATTGATCTAATAATTCCTGACATAACTTAAATCCATATCAAAATTACAACCCCAAACTTACAGTAAGTCACATACTTATGGTAAGAACACCACAAAATAACCCACAACATCAAACATACCTAAAACCAAACCATCCGTATAAACCAGACATATCTCCAACCCTCTATTACAAGCGATGTGTGTCCCCACCCTATCTATCCGGTTGTAACCGCTCCGAACCGCTTCGGACCGCTCCTGACCGCTTCTAGCCGGAATTGGATGGCTTAATTTACCGACACTAGTTCGGCTCGCCTGATTAACTGCACCCTTCCATAGATAGGGGGGTAAGCAGGACGAATATTGATGATTCGGTTGCTAGACAAGCCGTGCCAGTATTTAGGTTCGGTTTTAGACAGAATGTTATCTCATGATCAGAGATTTAGGTGATAGTAGCGATACGTTTAATCAAAACATTTGTTTTAGGCTTTTTGATTCATAGAGGCATCAGAAATAAGTTTATCTTTCAGTAGGTGTTTAAGATTTGTGCGTGAGATAAAATGTTATCAAGATAAATAGAACACTAAAATAGTTAGATACTAAAACAGTTAATACTGTGAAGTCAGTGACAATGTTGGGATGCACCTTGGACAAAATGATAGAAATATGACGGAAATTATGTAGCCTGTAGTAAAAACTTAATCCACGTCAAAACCACACCTAATTGAGTACATTATACTAACGCGAAATAACCGCAAATTGCATACAATAAAACAAATTACGTCACAACGAGAAAACTCCGAACCAAAGTTAATAGAAAAGAAATGAATATCTAATCAAAATAATCATGCGAATTCGCTTCCGTGTAATCTAACACTTCAAATATTACATCTCAACCTTATGGCTATAATAATAAGAGCTATTTTGACTTGTAGGAAGTTATTACATAGAGATTTGCGCAAAGAACTTGTTATGAGGGTAATGGACTTTATGACGATGGCTTTAAGAGTGATATTGGCTTACAGCGATTGTAGAATGTTTGCAAGTAGCAATGAAACTCGGGAAGACGTGCGGTGAAAGTTTTCACGCTGACGGTCGGAAAAACCGTGTGTTTGACGCGTGGTGCAAGTTACGAGCGAATGTTATATTTTATTTTAAAAACTAGGGCCTTAGATATTTTAGTTTAGTATAGTATGTCACATATTGTAGTAAAACTTACAGAATGGTTACATTAAACTTCCTTTGTTTCGACTAGACCGCAGTGAGACTGGTGAATTGTAAAGCGTTGTAAGATATAAAGTCCAAATATTTATACTACTTACCAAATACTTTACTTACTTCAAGAGTATAAAATCTTTTTTAACATGCATGTATAACTGAGTGGAAGGAACTTTGACCACTGTGCGACGGGGCGCGGATAAAATTACAACCAATAAATATACTATGATAAAATCATTTCACCTTTTATTCGGTGCGAATAAAGTCAAAGAGATTTTTAGAATACTATACTTCAAATTGCTTACTCTCATAACTTAACCAGACCACTTTTACTTAACTATCGAACGCGTGTGAATCGGGTTTTTTGTAAAATATTACGCGATCTTGGTGTAGCGAAAACGATAGAAGTAAAATGTCTGCCACTATTATGATCGCCTATTACAGTAACGAGTAGAAAACAGGTGGGTTTGAAGAAACAAAGGAGGTTCAATGTAACTTTAATGGGTAATCGCAAAGACTCCGTATTGAGTCGTAGTTTTGATATCACACATACTTACATACAAGAGATGTCACAATATTATACGTAGGTATAAGTTAAAAGATCAAAATGGATGCAATCCAGCTGGTGAATGGATGTTATAGGCTTACTAAATTTTAATGGTCTAGCCAGAAAAGTAAATTGGGGAAGCCGATATATTCAGCGGATTGTGTGCAGATTAACATGATAACGACGATTTATATGAGTAAATGAATTGTACAAATACAATGTTATCATAAGTGTAGATTTTATTCGTAATTCTTTTTTCATTTTACACCAACTAAAACGTAAACACATAAAAATTAAATCAAAGTATCCAGGTTATTTTTTTTTAAATATGCCGTTTTTAAATTGACTAACTGCTACTACTAAAAATCATATAATTAAGCGTTTTTTTTTCGACCTACAAAATAATACCTCATTAATACTAGGGAGGGACTCACCTCGTTTCCTCTCCAGCAGAGGAAATGAGCCACTGTTTACCTCCCTCCTACCCTCACAAACAATTGTTCAGAGTAATTATAAAAAAGGGTTTAACTCTTTGAATGATGGGCAGGGCTTCAGGCGTTTACTTTAAGTTGGAAAAGGTTTCTAACTCCGTTCTGACGGGGATTCAAAGCCATGGTCTGTTGGTGGCTGATGTTTTGTTACGGGGTTAAAAAAATACGTACCTTTATGAACGTATTTATTTATCTGTTGCTAACAATTTCATTTTTCAATAAACAAACATTTTGCAGAAAGTTTTAAAACCTATGTATGCAAAAGCAATCATATTCCAAATAGATTTAGTTTGAAGTAAAACATAAATTTTCAAATCTCGGCAAGTTCTTTTATTAAAAGTTTTTCTTGCTACGTTTAGTTTTATACGTGAAAAGAGTATCTAAACAAAATTTTATAAATTTTCTATTTTGTTCTTCTTACATTGATGTAAACATTTATAACAACATTTGATTTCCAGACAATAGACAGGCAAACAAATTTCAAAATTACAGACCAAAATGATAATTTTATCACCAGGCAATTCCAAAAAAAAATCTAATTTACAAGCTAATATAACAGACCCCTATTTGGCAGGTTTCATTCCCAGATAAATTACTTTCGCAATAAATAAGAGAATTATTTTCTTAATACACTGGTATCCCAAACTACGGAAAAAAAATCGAAGACAAGTTCGGGTACTTGTCTTTTGGACATGATTTATTAGGTAAGTACTCAATCATTCCTTGATATAAACTACATCTGAGCCACACAAGTTGGTATTTTTATACATTTACGATGAATATGTTATGAATACTTACTTAACATAATGTTTCGTTCATATTAGCCTAAGTTAATTATAAATCAACCAGACTGTGTATCGTATAATTCACTCCATTTTATTCAAATAACTAGACTTGGTCATTTAACACGACCACGGTCATTTACGAGTTCCGAAAGTCAAATAAAGTGAGTGCAACCGCAGGGCCACACTTGTATTAAAAAAAAAATCTGCAGAATGTCTACCTACACTACTTTCAAACGGTGTAACCTGTATTCCAAATATTGGATTTGATTTGAATTTGAAATCGCCAATCCACAGTGAGCTAGCGTGGTGATCAATGCTCGAACCTTCCCTATGCGGTAAAAGGCCTATGCCCAGCAGTAGGACGTGTATAGGCTAGTTTATTATTTTATTTATTACACACTACCAACCGTATAAGATTTCAAATCATGCCATCCAAAACATATAGAATTAATAACCCACACCGAGTTAGCAGAGAAAAAATCTATTTCCCCGTGTCAAAGGGGAAAGAGACCCTTCATTATCTCACGCAGTTACCCCTACGTAGCTGTTACCCCAGGAGAAAAAACATGGAATATTTGATTTTGTGGAGCTCCGAATGATAAAATTGTTAAAGCGATAAAACTTGTGTAAATTGAAAGGGTTTTTGGGTAAGTCGTGTAGAGGTACTATGTATGTAGCAATAGTAAAGCTATAGCAAAATTTGCGCAATTATTGCTTACGAAATTATTATTTGTGTCATTATGTATTTCAAGACTTAGCAATTCGGCAACAATAATTGTACAATATTGTAAGTGGTAAGGAAGGTGTTGGACATGAATGTGGATGGATATAGTGGAAGAGGACGACCAAAGAAACGATGGATGGATTGTGTGAAAGATGATATGGCTGCAAAGAGTGCGACTTGCGAGATGATGTCAGAGAGGAACGTGTGGAAGAAGAAGACATGCTGCGCCGACCCCAAGTAATAATTGGGATAAGGGCAGGGGAAAGATGCATTGTACAATATTGCTTTAATTTGCCTACCGCTGAACAAGCATCTCAAATTGCATAACAAATATCACGACAATAGTCCATATGACAACATAACTAGAAATATACAACTCTGAAAATGTATTTACGTTGCGTTTGTATAGAAAATAAATATTTCAGAGTACGTATCTCGGGTCCATTTCCCTGGAGAAACATGCGTCGTCAATGGAGCCAGACGTTAAGCAAAATGTCCGATATTGATTTACTGTCTGCCACTCGCTTGGTTTGTTTACACGATGTGCATTCGTATTTTTGAGCTGTATTTTTAGTTGTATTCGAGTAAAAAGTATAGTCTGTTATAGTCTTTTTAATTTAATTCATTACTATGTATCTTATAGAAAATTAAGCAAATGTGCTTGGCAGCTTAAATATCATCATACACAAATATTAAAATCCAAATACACATATATATATATATATATGTGTATTTATAATAATACATACATATAATACACATACATATAATAAGTCTTCATCATCATCATCATCAGCCTATCGCAGTCCACTGCTGGACATAGGCCTCTCCAAGTGCACGCGACTGAGATCTATTTTCAGCCAATTAAGTCTTAACCGACGTTAAAATAAGGCAATTTTTCCGTGATAAAAACCTTTTTAAGCAAAATCTTGTGTAAAACTAAGTAACTTATTCACAAGATTCCACAAAAAAGCTCCCACATCCAATATTTTCCAAGTTTATAAAACTCGGTTACACAAATTCGCTGACATCGCAACAACAATGGTTCGTTTCCCGCGGGCACGCGTAAACGGAACTAGACGTTAAACGAAATGTCCGATATTGATTTATTGCCTGCTACTTGCGTGTATTATGTTGTAGGACATACAAATATGGACCTTAACGTTAAGATATTAAAGGTGCATTTAACGTGAGGGGGATATGAGATATATAATTCCGTCACCGGCAAAATTTACGAATACCGACTTTATTAGTTTGAAATAGAGTTACATTTATAGGATGGCCTATATGAGGTCTATAATTCTGCTCCTACACGAAGCCTTAAGTATTTTTTTCCATAGCACCTGAAAATCGTTTTTATTGTTAGTATTTGAGTTTGTATGTGCTTAATATTTTAGTGTGAAAAAATATTTTTAGTTTTTAGTGGAAGCACAGTAACTAAACAATAGGTATGTATTGTTTGTGTGTATTCAAACAAAGTGAAATGTAGAAATGTCGTTGCAAACAATTCTTATACAGCTGTTTTAAATATGTTTATCATGTAACTGAACCAGCTTTAAATGCAGTATTGTCAGAAATAACGCCTAAATCAAATTAAAATACATTTTTTTGTTACTATCGTTTTCAAATGCTTTTTTTTCTCATTACATTTCTTGCATAATTACTGGTCGATAACACTAACAATTTTTTTTATGTAGATAGTGTACCTAGACAATACGAATTCAAGATTAAAAAAAAACATATTTCTAAGCAATCAGTTATCACTACAATCTAAACCTTAAAACGAACACTAATTAGCATAACCAGTGTAATTATAATTAGGCATTAGAACCACGTACAAGTAATGTATTTCGCTGTTGACAGACGAATGTAGCGGTAACCATGGCTTGCTAATTAGACAAGATTTATCGGGCCGAGGCGTATTGATTTACGGATCACATCTACGTGTTTAGAAAATAAATAGTTGAATTATGTTAATGTAACAAAATGAACGTCCTAAGTCCGAAATTTTGGTAAAGCGATTGAGGTGCCGAAAGAGTGCTATTTTGTACTAAGTTTTGTCGCCGAGGTCGTCTGCGGCGAAGGCGTTGTGTTGATATAGTCAGATATGCAGGGCGCATGTGGTAAAAGAAAATAAAGAGGTTTGGAAGCATAAGGGCAAGGCTTTCTTCGCCCAGTCGTAGGATCTAAAACATCATCATTCTCTAGTCGGTGTCCTAATTATTATTTGGGGTCTGCGCAGCATGTCTTCTTAATTCTTTCTGAAGGATCTAATACATGCTTTCAAAAAAAGGATTGTAGTTAAGTATGTACAAATATAGGAACGAAAACGTTTATAGAGCTAACAAGGGGTTGATATAAACTTTATTAGAATGTAAATGTAAAAGTAATGCAGTTGTAACGACAACTATACGTTAAAACCAAAACTTGTAACTAGAACCTAAGATTTTATTATTTCATCGCTTTTGTTTTGAATAACATCTATTTTTAAACAACCTACTATGTATAGAGATACAAAGAAGCTGAGCAGAGAGCTGCTGAGTAAATATCTCGCTCATCATCCTCAGACCTTTCGCTTACATATCAAAAGCAAGGCAACTTAGTAACGAAAAATTAAGATAAGAAAACCTAGTTTATAAAACTACCGTAGCAGAACAAAACAAGTCCAACAATTTCAGAGTTATAAACAACAATGTTTCTCTCCTGTAGGTATATAAAAACGTTTATAGTTTATTTTATTTGGTCTCTTTCGTTAACGAGGTTAAATATACGATATTGCTAGATAAAGTACTCTTGGGTTAGTGGCTAACTTAGTAGCAGGTTACTATTATAAAACTGGCTAAGAGCGAGTCGAAGTCGTGCAGAAGGATTCTGTACAATGACTTATGTTATGCAGGCAAACGTGGGTGTGTATGTATGTTTCTTACATAATAATATGTATATTGACTGTATACATATATGATCGTGTCAGATTTTCAGGGAGCTCGTTTCCAGAAATCGCGGAAGACAGGAAGGGTTTGAAGGAGAAAGGAAAAGCCTTTGCCCACAGTGGGTTCTTATGGAAGCTACAAAAAAATATATTTTAACAATAATCTGACACATTTTTGTCCATTGATCCTTAATAATTCTCTGCAATTCATATGTTTATTGTATCCCACTCTTGAGTAAAGATTCTTGTTATTAACCATTCCACACTAATACTTTAAACAATTACTTCTAACTATTTTAGTTATATCCCATATTGTACCAATAAATTACAACCCAATCATCACCTAGTCTACAAATTAATTGATTGGAATCAGTTGAGCGGGTATAAGCAACAGATTTTAGTTACATCTCACAAAGTTGCGTCTAATACCCTCGAGAGAAGGAAGGTTCAACTTGATAACGGGATCGGTTATCTGTTAACTGAAATTCACGTTATAATATGCTCAATGTTAATTTATAGTCACATTTGACTTGAAATTATAAGGTAATATTATTGGTTCACCTTGTTTTAAAATATCTAGTCTATTTTTTGATTGTGCCAATTTTCATTTTTCAGCATTTATTTATTTATATGGATCTCAACAAGAGATGTACACATAACATGATAAAGAAAATATAAGATAGAAAAATTTGTAAGGCAACTGTGCTCTAACACTTACAGGAGACTACAGCATTCATATAAAAAATAGTACCTACAACTAAGTTAAAAATGTTAGTTACATTTCAAGGTAAAGCGAAAAACCGATTGAATTTTAAGAACGTATTATTAAAATGGAGTTTAACTGAGCAAAAGGTGCATTAATGAAGATTATCGTTGTGGGTCCATTTCAATTTATAATTACCTCATTTAAATGTGAATACGAAAAATATTGTCCTCGTAATTGACTTTATTGTCATTTCTTATTAAAATGCAAATTTCTGCATGGAAATTACTTTTATCGATGGATAATCGAACTTCGTATTACAATAATGACCTCGCGTATTGTTTTTAAAGTCAAATACCTGAGTATTAAATTAATTTTACTGAGAACGAAATGGCACAAAGGGGGTAAAATTGTAATTATAGTAGATACCTAACTAGCTGTTGCCCGTTGCAATAATATTGCCTCTCTTTAACGATTTTGATTTAGATGGGTTTCAACTAACTCCATACCAAATTATATCAAAATTGATCGAACCGTTTGAGCGTGAAAAAGTAACAAACACCCATCCATACTTACAAACCTCCGCATTTATAATATTATTAGGATAGTCCATCTCCAAAGTACAAGTTGTATGTTGAGTTTATTTTACAATGTATAATAAAATCTAACATACTAAAAAGCTAACAAAGACATAAACGAGACATTTAAAAACAAACGTAACGACGGATGTAGGCATTCCGCAAAATGTCCAATATTGCTTTACCGACTGCCACTTGCGTATGTTTATCGTTTTACATTTTGACGGGCCCTTGGTTTTTATGGGCAATAATATTCTATGGGTAATTCTCTTCTTAGGGTAGAACCAAGATCTTAGAAAAAAACCCCTTTGTTAGTGAAATACTCACATCCCATAGTCGGTCTCGTGCGGTATAATATTATTACCAACACTTTGTAAATAATTTTCGCTTCCTTTGTGAATTGTTTTCGATGTTGTTATTAGCAGTTAGTGTGAAATATTACGATGTTTGTGTATAATGACAATTTTCTCGACAACGATGACTTTTTGATGTAAATTATATTTCGTTTAGAATAATTTTGGGAGTACAAAAATATCGTCCTGCTTAAATACGTAGTCTTGTAATGCAATTCAGTATGTTTATGCCGTCACAGCCCCGTTTCTGTAGTAAGCAAAAATTACCCTTATCAAACTTATAAATAAATCTATTCTATTCTATTCTATTCAGGTGCATAGGACAGCCTATCATCCACGAACGAGTAGAAAAAGATGCTATTTTCAATACACAATACAATCGATCTATTTATCTAGCCATTCCTAATAAAGAAAACTCTATCGGTTCATAAATTATATGCTCTGTTTTAAATTAAACATATTGTGTTACTACTTGTAAGTTTCACGGTTCATCAAACAACTTCGGCCACGCCAATGTGTTGTTTTTTCTTTTGTTCTATGCATCTGAATACGTCGGCCGGTGCTATTGAATGTACTTCAACATAATTGGTTTGATTATAAATTGTAGGTACACGATGATAATTATTCTGATTTTGTTAAACTTACATTATATTTAAAGTTACCACGAATGTCAGGTAGATCAGATAGCTATGTTCAAAACGCATTTCATTTAAGTTTATTACTACGATTTCATATAGGTAAGATTTATTAAGCCAAGTTTCGCCCCTTGTTAAAACCTTTTAATGCTGTGATAATTGATTAACAATTCAATAGGTACCACATTTATTTTATTTTTAGCCTAATTTCGCTACTTTGAAATACGTTATCACGTGTAACATCTAATACATTGTAAAAGATCCTGTCAACTCATATCACAAAACGTATAAACATTAGGAATCATTCCTCATTGTACCGACAAACGCGGTGGAGTGAGAAATTCCAACGTTTCCAATACGCGCGCACATCTCCTTGTTTTATTGGGGTAAGCAGTCACTCTCGTGTTTCATATTATATTGGGTAATATCAAACATTTTATTAACAATTGAAAGAGCAAAAGTCACTTAAAATTAAAACGACGATCACAGTTTGTAATTTAATTACTGTATCACGGAGTCTTATAAACAATGAATTTACTAACTTGAATTCACTATGTAAAAATAAAAAAAATGCGTTTGGTTTATTTAAACACAGGAGTTATATTAAAAAGCGATCGATGTTCACAATCACTCGTGACCGAACCTAGTAATACTTAATTATGTAATAGAATTAACTAGTCTGGACATATATTAGATTAGCTCCTATCCACAATCCGTACGTATACCGTATCGCCCGCACTTATCTAGGTAATTAGCTAGATTTAAAAGGATAGATAAATAAGTAATAGACTCGATAGACGATAACTTCAATAATAATTAATCTCATCAAGAGAAACACAAACTTATTCGATAAGAGTAAAATAAAACTTCATAAACACAGTGGTACACGTAAGAAACTAAAAGCCTGTCTAAAAGCAGTCTGGTTATGAAAAGAGCAAAATAGACTTTATAAAGTTTTTTTTTGTCCTAGCCTATAGTGTCCCACTGCTGGGCAAAGGCCTCCCCCAAGTCCTTCCACGGTAATATAAAAAAAAATACAACAAAAAACGTATAAAATGATACATAACAATCAAATCGATCAATTTCAAAAAAATTAAAACACCGTTTCAAAAATTGCTTAATACCCACAAAACAGGTGACATGCACGCGGCAGCACGGTCGCGTGACGCGATATGATCAGTCGCGTCACGGCAGCCGCGGAGTGCGGACGTCTCGTTAACATAATTGTTTATCGCCGCTCATGTCAGCCTTCGACGTTTTATCGGCGTTCTGTTATTTACGGCTTTACGATATTCAGTTAACTGAGTTTGGGTTTAATATTGGGAATTGCGTCAAAATGTAGTTCTATATTCTATGTTGAACTAGCTACCTTAGTACAAATTTTCATCAAATTGGATATGTGCTGCAACTGTTGAACGAAACTGTTACATGGCTCACAACAAACTGACATAGTTTCTTTCACAATTACAATATTCTTTTACGTTAAACTACACATTTTGTTCCATTATCGTATAAAAGGATGCATTCCGAAAGTTTCTAATGCCTTTAAGGCCACACGAAGGAAGTTTGAAGCGAGAGAGCACAATCTTAAACCTCTTTATCGCTGGCTATCAAGGCTAGTTTGCTGTTGTTCAAATTCATATAAACTAGAAAATGTTTCAAGCGTAAGCTTGTTCTAGTTTAAATGCCGGCCTTATAGCAGGATTGTAGCCGTTGTGGAAGCAAAATCTTGCACTTTACGTGTGTTTCGGGCAGCGTTCTGGGGCCTTCCACCACTAGAAGTTGAAATGCTGCAGTTGTGGAAACGAGTCAGCACACTACTACCGCGTTAATATTTAATATTCCACGACTTTCACACCACGCCATCTAGTCTCAAACTAAGCAGAGCATGTATTATGAGTACTAGACAACTGATAAACATGCTTATATACTTCTAAAAACGTGCATACATATAGATAAATTACACCCAGACGCATAACAAAAACGTTTATCCAGGGTGGGAATCGAACCCACGACCTCTGGTATAGCAATCAAAGCCACTAGACCAACAGGCCAGTCAAGTTGTGTAGTAGAGCATTTCAATTCCACTTGATTATTTCATGTAAGCGAGATGCCGCTCTCGCAGAGTAATGTATTGCCTCGCTTTCACAGCAGCAAAAACATGCGTACTAGGTACTTGCAGAACTAGCTAGACCATACTATACGCTATGTATATGGAATTCATGTAGTTTCTTGGCGGTTGTTCTCCATGAAAATGACATTTTGGAACCGCACAACTAGAGTCAGTAACGTTTTGAAAGAGCCTGAAAAGCCCTACTCGAAATAAAATCCTTTTGATTTTATTATGCCATCTCGTTTCCATACTGTTTTCCTGATAGAAGAGCTCATAATACAATTTCTACTACATTTTTTATACAAACAGCATTCCTCATACCATGGAAGTACCTAAGTCCTAATTATCGTTAGTAACGAAGTAATTTGGTCGCAGCGATGACGTCACCGACAGGAATGCATCTCAAATGCATGAAGGGAACTGGGTTAATTGTGATGTGTATAAAGCGAGACAATATTTTTATCCGTTTATTTGTTATTTACTTTGGCATTCATATTTTTATCTCGGTCTGGTTTAAAATACGTTAGTCTGCAGAAGGATTTGTATTTTAAATTAGTACACTTTTAAATCGTATTTCTTCGTTTGCGTACTGAATATGCAGCAATAAAAAATTATCAAACAAAAAAAAACTCAATTGTCAAGTAAAATGCTACATTATTTAAAGTTAAAATACGATTTAAAACGTTTCAAAAGATTATATAAAAACCAGCTAAAGAAAGAAAACATCCAAATTAGAAAATAATAATTACTTTTCCATTCAAGAAGTAATTTCTTGAACAAAACAGTAATTATTTTGATGAAACTAATTTTAAAAACCCTAATAGGATTCGTTATTTTTTAATATAACTTACTGTAACTTGTTTTTATAATTAGAAGATTTTGTTTAAACCGTAGTATTTATTTTGTTAAAAATAATTAAGTTAAAAAATCCATAATAACATTTTTTATTATTATCTCATTTCTAACTTGGAAACAAGAACGTTGTCTTTAGTATTTCGTATGTAATTATCTTAACAAACAATAAAGACTTCTTTCAGCAACAAACAACTATAATTCACATTTACATACTACCCCAGTCGTATAACATATATTTTGACATACACCGACATCCGAATACCATATTTTTAATAACAATATCTTGGCATAAAAAGCATGGGGACAAAAGTACCCCTCCGGAGATTGTGACGGGTTGATTGCGTAGCGATGGGTTCTGTGACGTCACGCGAAATATATTTTTATTGCGGTCCCTTATTGTATCTCGGTTCGGCTGTCAGTTTATTGTGATGAGGTTAAGATATCATAGCGGTAATGTGGGATTTGTTCTACTCGATGAAGGCGATCAATGGTTTATCTTACAATATAATGCTGCGATTATCTTAATAATATTAAAATAACAAACATACGCGCTACGTAGGTGCTACTTAGAATAAAATGCAATGATTTGTGGACGAAGTTTCTTCCCGGTTACTAGTCTCTGAAAAATTCTATTAATGATCCTGTCAGCAGGTTGTGCAGTGGTAAAAGGTTTTATTCACGATTTCTAAACATTACCAGCAACCGAATGTTATTTAGACAGGCAAAAAAGGCAAAAGGCATTTTTAAAGCATTTTTAAATTACCCGATATAATATCGGTAAGGTATTAGACGAAGCGTCATTCGGTAATGGCGAAAGTAAAATATATGAAATATGTTGTTACGATATCCGATATCGGGTCGGACAATATGAAAGACAATCGCATATTTCGTACATTTGATTTCCTCCGATATCGTATCGCCGTCTTATACCGATATCGGACCGAATTCGGTATGTGAATACGTACGTACCTACTTACTTAGTCGTTACAGTGCAGTGGCTCTACAAGTCGGCAGATAATTAAATAAATTCAAAATCAAAATCAAAATCAAAAACCCATTTATTCAAATTAGGCTACAATGTAGCACTTTTCGAACGTCAAAATTTGAAATTATAGACAGCACCCCATCGCCCACCCTACACCGCTTCCTGTGCTATTGCCGTGGGAGAAGAAACGGCGCAACAAACTCCCCAGCAGCACGCTGTCTTTCAAAAAACATTTATTTTATATTATAAAAATTAATTAGGTATCGTGCCAGATAAATAAATATTTGAGGATACCTACAAAGTATTATGACATTGCAACCATTTAATGATTACGCAAACCAAGGTCAGCAGACCGACCAGCCACCGCAAGCAGCACCCGTTCACGAGTATGACGCAGGGGTCAGCCATCACCTCCCTCGCCATATTTGAGGGAAGGAGGTGACCCGACCCGAGACGCCACCGCAGGCAGTGACAACTAAGGGAGCATGACGATACTGCTGCCGGTAAATAGGAAAAGAGAAAATATCAATAAATAATAACTTAAGTACCTCAAACACTGATTCACTGCACGGTCCCTTAACAATAACGTTGTAAAGTAGTACCATAATAAAATTTTATCATTAATATAATTATACAGTATGTCAAAAGGATGTAAAGATAATATACGTATAATCGTACTAAAAACAAAATGAAACAGGTAAACCTTTCACGTACATACAAAGAGTATGAACTCGTAACAATAAAAAAAAAAATATATATAAGTACAATGTCACATAGTTCGTATGTCAATCAATAAATTATGACCAAGCAAATCCATACAGGACCGCCTTGTGTTTTCACGAGGACCAGCTATGTTTATCATTAAAATAATCATTTAGCGTATAGTACGCTTTTTTACAGAGCCTAGTTTTAATTTCACGTTTAAATAGGTTATAACTTAACTCCAAAATACATAGAGGTAATTTATTGTAAATTTTTATACCTATTCCTATAAAAGAATTGTGAACCCTATGTAGTCTATGCGACGTAGTACATAATTTGTGCTTATTTCTGGTGTTAATATTCATTGTTAAAATTCATTGCCTACTTCAAAGAGACGTATGAAAAACTTCAATTGTAAATAAAAACATAAGTACAATCTCATCACGTGCGAAACCGAGGTCACAAGACTTTAATATAAAATTAGACTTAAAATAAAGACAATTTATTCCCTTGACGTATTAATTCAGCATCTCATAATAAATTCTTAAAAGTTAAAACATAAAAATGTAATAAAACAAAGACGTCGCAGGTTACAGTTAAATATAAACTAACTAATCCGTTTACAACAATAAAATTGTATTTTATTGTAAAACTTTATTTTTAAATAGTTGACGCAATATATTTTTCCCGTAGAATAGAAATAAAGTAATTATAACAATGTTTATGGCTTGTCAAAGAATTGAATTTTGTTACAAAAATGTTTTCTGTGAAAAAGTTTTGTGTGTACACAATTTTATATCTTATATTTGAAGTGAATACCTTGAAACCTCAGATAGTGAAGGTTAAGAAAACAATATATTACAAAATATTTGTTTCTATAGCTTATTGTTTTGAGATGATAAAATGAACTTCCATTTGTTAAAGAGAACTGCTTTTTCTAGCCATGAAATAGTGCTTAATGAAACCTTTGTTTACACAGTAATTTAAAGTATGGTTAAAATAAACCTAGAAGCACAAAGGCTGAGTCAAATCTATCCAGTCAGTCATTAGAACAAGAAAATAAATAGACACTATTTTAAAACTCCATCGATCGATCTGTCTTTAAAATTCAAGTTACTGAATTGTATGGAAGTTACATAAACTTACACACATTTCAGTAAAATTTCTCTTAATAACAAACAAACCAGTATCCATTACTTAATTAACAAAATATCTGATATTCTGTCAGTCGGTATATAATACGTAAGTGAGCTAAGATAATCATATTCTTTATAAAATCCACGTAAATTCGCGATAGATTGAAATGCGTAGGCATCAGTATAATTCGAGGTGAAATGTAGGGTGAGCAAGATTTACAGGTACTTGGGATAGTCCTGAGATAATTATTAAAAGAAGATAAAGTAATGTATACTTTTTACCAAGTAAAAAACTGGTAACATGCTACCCTGCACTCCAAAGCAATAATTTTCAAAAGAGAGAAAAAGAAAACACTTTTCAAAACTTATGTCATACACTGATTGGATGTATGGTTTGTTTTTCTCGACAACCAATCACAGTTCTTATAGTTCAGAGTTTACAGAAAGTGCTGTTTAGTTTTGACTATATATCAAATTGTCTAAAATCTAGTATCCCAGAACAAGACTTGCGGTAGGTAAGGTAAATACTTCATAACAAGTAATTTGCTTATATTTATTAGTACTAAAATGCCGCTAATGGTCGTAAGCCTACCCATATGAAGTAATAAGCAGTTGTGAGGGATAATTGGCCTAATTACCGCAAATTGGTAATCTCTGTATATGATATTAGCACTTAAGTATTAGTATCTAATATTCTTTGATTAGTTTTCTTTTATGATACTTTATTGAAAGCTATTCGTGTAGAGATGGTCACGAAAATGAACTTAATTACTTTAGTTATTCTACGCAGAAAAACAAAACAAAAATAATCACTGATTCAAATTTTGATAAAAAAGTAGTTATGTATGTATCCCTTCATAAAATCACTTGTGTTTTTGGTAATTGAAAGATGTTAGTAGAAAAAGGCGTCAATGGAAATGATCAGAAGTTTAGAAAAAGCAAAAAAAAACTCTTTTTGCTTCCTTCTCCTCCTACCATGTAAGGCCTAAAATGACCTGATGATAAACCTTTAAGCTAGTTAGAACTAGCATGAAAAGTATCAAAACAAAATTTCTTCAACGTCATTAGATCCTCTTACACTTTGTGTTTGGATTTAATGATAATAAGTATTTTTTTTTGCAAAATATTCTAAACGTCCATCTAAGAATTTAAATCATTAATATTCAGATGAGAACAACCAGACACGCATACAGACGACTGCTTGTCTCACCGGCCATTGTTGGACAGTTGAATTTGTTGTCCGATAGCTTCGTTATCTATTCGGAAGATACGCAAGAATGCCTGGGGTGAAATGGTCATACGTATGTATGTTGCAGTTTAATATGCATGGCTTTGTTTTCGACCATAGGTTGGAAAGACAGAAGCGTCTGAAATGCGCAAGGTTTTATTAAATCTAACAGTATGATTGAATCTTTACAACGTCCGAATTAGAGTTTGCCTATTTTAAAGCTAACTAACAAATTACATATAAATTAAGCAAATTACTTTTTAAACGCTTATAATCACCTTAAAGTGTTTCACTAGTCCACACTTTCGCTGTCATACAAAAATACTTAGAACAACACAAAACTACATTGATAAAGTCGATAAACCCATCTCTATTCATCCAAATATCAACAGTTCAACACCCGAAACCATCACCACGTGTCTATCCGACCGTTGAATCTACATTTGAAGAAAAATCGATACCTACCCTCCATACGACGAAAACTAAACATTTTATCGCACGGCATACACGTTTACATTGAATAATAGATGGTACGCACGTATGCGACTTCGGCGGCACTTGACAATAAATATCAACTATTCATACACTCCCATGGCGTCGTCAGAATGTCCTGATGGAATTTTGATACGGAAGTTTGAAACATTGATTTGACGCATGTTTAATAAATAGTTTAGGGATCCAAATACTTGTATATTATGTACCTACAGTTTTTGTATTTGTTTGATAACCTTCCGTAACATAGGAGTCTCCCGTCCAGTTGCGATAAGAAGAAATTGGACATATCTTGCATTGTGACCGTACAAGTTTAATTACAAAAATACAAACTTTACCAGAATTATCTTTCAACATATTTCCCTATTACGATCCTTCAAACAATGTCACAAACTAAAATACTTTATAAATGCAAACTCGGCGACTCCATATTACACATTATCTGGCCGCACGTTAACTCGCCTAAACAATTTAGTTAGCCACTAATTAAAACTTCGTTGCAAGTATTTATCAAATGATAAATACGCTTGCGTCCGGGGCCTGTGTCCCGGGATTGTACGGTCAGCGACGGCAGTCTATTTACACATTCAAATTTCAAAACTGTGCACGATCAAATTCAATCAGCTACTATTGTGGTATTAAATAAGAAAATAAGGTTGACATCTAGTACACTTGTATCATACTAACAATTTCCTACATATCTCTGAAAAATCCTGGTTCTTTGTGAACCGGGTTGTATTTACCGACTTTAGTTGCTGACTGTACCCGGGTAGCTTGTCCGGCCGGGTACTCGGTGCAGGTTGGACCGACGATCGCACGGGATATATCAATTATTAGCCCCGGGAGGCAGGTCTTTCGTTATCGATACCTATGGCCGCCGAGCGAGTCTGTCTCGACAAAGTTGGTAGGAAAATATCTAGCTTTTAAGTTTTTTTTATTGATACTGTCCTCGTATTCTCGAATGGCTTTTAATTTGCAAAAAAAAATGTGAATGTGTGTGTAAATAACGTTATTTGTTTATAAAAAATGCGCATTGTTACGCAAAGTAGAATTATCTAGAGTTATGTCGGTACATAACCACAAACTCTTTTCTTTTTGCTTATTTTGTACGTATTCAGTTTAGTAAAGAAAAAAGTACTTAAATTTTCATAGAAGTCATAAAAGTGTCTAACATAAGCTGTAAATTAAGCAGTATATTTTTATGTAACCGTATATTACCGACACACATACATTTAAGAGGGTTACACACTCCATGTAATAAGTACTTATTATACTTACGACCTTAATTAATGTTTATACTACACCACCGTATTACTTCGAAACATAAACACATCACCGTAAAACAAAGCTTTTAAACAAGTCTCAATAAAGTGTAAATAAATTAAATATTTTATGACGTCGTAAAATTCCGGGAATTTATCCCACAAAATACGATGGCACGGTCACCCTACTGTAGATAATTAGGACTCGTTATTAATAACGTTAGGTATACGAAAACTGACAATTTCGCAGCTCCGATAATTTATAACTAATGGGGTAAATATACACGATATTGTTATTAATTGTTAGATCATGTAATTATCGTATTTTAGAACAAAAGATACACGTTTAGTGTTTGAGATATTACTTTTATTAATAAAAGGTATTTTAGGGATGGTTTATGTCTGTTAACAAAGAACCCTAACCCAGTGAGAATGGCCGTTATAAATAAATAAGATTACGCATTAAAAGGGCTTGTTTACGGGCTTGGGAAAATAGTAGTTAAAATTTAAGTAACCCTGTCTGTTAAAAGCCGCAATAAAAGAGTCTTTCTTGAATTGGTTGTAAAATGTTTAAAGAAATATCTTTTGATCGATGTAATTGAACAAAATAAGTTTTAAGTCGCCGTCATCCAGCTATTTCTGGAACTTTTAAGAAAATAATACCCATTAAAATGCATTTAAGAACGAACTACTTCAAGTTAAATTTGTGTATGGGAAGACCATTTTGCCAAGCGTTGCACATCTACAGGCTCGCATTATTGAGTTACTTTTAATATGCCTTTGAGCAATAACTAAACATCAATCCAGGAATGTACCTTTCCCAGCATACGCAAGCCAGTATTTTTATACTAAATACACAGAAACACATTCACACCCTTGCGCTTACATAATATTAGTGCGACTAAGTTTTCTTTCAACAAAAACAACCCTTTAAAAACAAAAATTTAAATAAACTCTTCCACACAAAAATAATTTAACTAAACACCATCTCGGGGGAGGGTATTCGTAATAATGACGTCACTTGTCATGTCCAGTTAGCGACGAGGCTTGTTAAATGATGCTACGAAAGTTTGATACCCCACGGGAACGGTTTTAATATGGGAGTTAAATTACACCGGACGAATTTAATTTTAGCTGTATTTCGCGTTTGACGTACACTGTGTTGTGTTTTGGAGCTTGTATTATTATATCTGTATTTTTTTTTTGGTTGTTTAAGATGTTGAAACAATATTATACAGACAAACTGACCGTGTATATTTTAATGAATTTTTCAGATATTCTTTTTTATGTATAAAATTTACATGACATCGTAATAAATCTGACTGAAATCCATTGCCTGAATATCTGCATATCTGAATTTAATTTATTTTCAGCCATGGTTATTTTACTGTAGCACAAAGGCCAGCTTACCTTATGTCCAATTGTCACTGATGAGATTTTTATTAGATACCGTAGGTACAACAAAATTTAAGTTCAGATTAAATTCGCGCATTACTTAACTTCAGTAGCCAACCAGTACCCTACCTGCTTCAGTAGCAAAAAAAAAAACAAATTAAAAACTAAAAACAACACCCCATTTATTATTTAACGCCCGAAAAAATTAACCCTAAAATTTCTACATCCACCAACTAACACAATGAACAATTCCCGCGAGTGGTATAATCTACTAAAATAATTACGTCACAATGTTGTTATCTTGTTCGTTAAAATGGCCGCCTTATAAACCTCGCGTAAAGCGTAACCAAGCGGATATTATAGCTATGCTACCACGATGGCTTAATGTGAGAATTGCAGTTGTGGAAGCGTGACAGCGCACTACACGGCGTAGAGCGGCGTCTCTCTTCCACAACTGTGATAATGTTACTTTAAATGGTGGTAGACATTCTGGTTGATTGACGAGACCTGAATAACAATGGGATCAGCCGTTCGGAATCTAAATGTTGTTTTTATATACGTTTTTAAGGCTTAATTTTTAATCCGGCAGTTGTTTTGTTTTATTGTTCACAATAAAATATTAGCCTGTATTTTATTGTGTAAATAAGTGAGTATTTTGTTAACATACTATTTGTGTTTTAATTAAAGTGATGTGGGTGGTTAAGAAGTTCAGAACTATTTATAGGTTAAAAAGTTGATCGTACTCGAATTATATTTTACTCTCTGATCTCACTGTGCCAAAATATAAAACTAAAAATTAAAAGCCGTATCAATACATACCACTAAACAAAATCATGTAACGTGTCTAAAAATTTTGATGCGGTTTTTTAGTAAGTAGAATGTTTTAAAAGGAAGCTGTGTAAAACTGGGGTGGGTCGTTACTCGCTAGCGCGAGTATAAAACTTAGTGTGAAAGGACTTGGGGGAGGCCTTTGCCCAGCAGTGGGACACAGGCTGGTAAAAAAAAAGTTGTTTCAAAACGTCTATTTCTCTATACCTTTCAGAGTTGTTCTTGCATACCTACCAACTATAAGCTTCTAATCTAGAAACTTCCTCAGACCTTATACACTGTCTTGATCTAAGACACGTGCTTACCTAAGGTGTACAAGCCACTAATAACGAAACTTGTACTATGACGTCAGAGATGACGTCACGCATTTACATGCAAATTAAATCCGGCACTAGTTAATGAAACCCCGGCTGTAACTTGCGAGATTATACCGAGATCTGTTTTGTTAACTCATTAGTTTGGGGGTAGGTTGTGATAAACGAACGATAGTGATAAGACTGTCGTGATGGAATTATTTTTATAGGAGTATGACTACATTAATATAATGAAGCTGAAAACTTCCAAGTCAAATTTGTAAACAAAATCAAATAGTTATAAGTCGTAAGATTAAAAGCTTTTTCACAACAAGTAATTAGGCAAGTTAAATCGTGGGTCAAAATAGGTTTGACCGAATTTTCAGGCATACATTGTTGAAAAAATAACCAGACCTTTTAACTAAAAAAATAAAGACTGCACTCAAAAAAAAACATCAAAGATGCGCCACGGTTATTTCCACATAGTTATACGAAAGTTAAAAATAAAAAACTCAAAACAAAAATCCTACTTCGCGACAGTATCAACCCTCTATTACAATACGCCAGCATTATTTTTAATTGAAACAAAACAAGGTCCCTCATTACGGACAAGATGGTTATCTAAACGCCTTCCTACCGTCCGTCCGTGTCCCTACCACCACAGCTTAAAGTTAAAGCGCTCCCTCACCGGGAGCATTGGCGTGTAATGTAACATTCCGTGTTTCAGAAGGCACGTAATAATGTGGGTCCTGCGCCTGATCTCTCTCCGGTCGTGTTGGATTGCCGTCCCACCGAGTTATGAGAGTAAATGAATAGAGAGTGCACCTGTGTTTGCGCACACGCTTGTGCACTATAATATGTCCTGCGTAGCTGGCTGGTGTCATAGTAACACTAGCCGCCGTGGCCGAAATCGGTCTCTGTAACATTACATTACACGCGAATGCTCCCACTATGGGAGCACCTTAATATTATCGCAGTTGTGGAAGAGAGACGCCGCTCTACGCCGTGTAGTGCGCTGTCACGCTTCCACAACTGCCATTACCTACTTAAGACGTGGCGGTCTGTCCGTTGTTTTTTCGTTTGTCACCCAATTCCTTGTCTTGTTAATTGTTGATGTAGATAAGTTTAATTGCGTTTTTTTTTGTTGTGTACTGGAAAATGTTTGATTGTTTGTTACTTTGTAATCGGGGTGTTAAATATAATATAACAGGGTGAAAAATAATTATTTCAATAAGTAAAGTTAATTCTCGTTAGAACTGTGTCAGATAGATAACAATAAAAACCTGTAAGCCAAAGAGGTATTTGTTAAAACGGAACCTACTTTGATGTTTGGAGTTTTTGGAGCACTAAAATCTGGTACATTATCTTTAGACTTAATCTGGTACATACCTGAAACAACAAAAATATACAATTAGAATTAAGTGTTTACGAGTCAATAAAAAAAACCGAAACTAAATAAAGGCGAAAATTTCAGTGACATCTAATTCTAATGCGCTTATTAGCGCAAACAGACTATCTTGGGATCACTTTAATTAGATAATTCCTTAAACTATAACATAGACACAAAAAAGTAACTTAATTTCCTATTATGTTAGATCTCACCTTTGAGTTCCGACATTGTTTACTTCGCTTCGTAAAACCGTAAAGTTATTGATACTAGGCCTATGTAAACAGACCTCAGATAATCTGTTCTCGTTTATATTTGCCCGACAATTATTGTGTAGGCTTTCAGGATTTTCATTTAAGGGTCAAAGGTTGAGAGTCGATTAAAAGCGAGAGTTAGATACACGGTTAAGGTAGAGACAAATATTTTGATAATATTTTAATTATGTTATTAGTTGTGCCCTGTAGTTTAACCTAGCTAGTTTCCGTTTTCATGTAAGTACAAGCCACTATTTTTGAGATTTTCTCAAGTACTGTATCATTTTGTTAATATTTTTCTGCTTTTCTGGGTGTAAAAATGAACAAAACATTTTAATATCGATACCGGTACAGATGCGTATCGAGGCGTCAATCTAAAACTTAAAATAAAGGATGTTCATATTTCTATTAAGTTGAAAAAAGCACACGTTTTCATGACTCTAAAACTGCATAAAAATATTACAAACTAGTAAAATATGATTGAGTTAATTTGCGTCGTTATTACTGTTACAGGTTTTTTTTTGAAGTGACTCCCGCACTAAAGCATTTAATCATGTTTAACAGATAAGTAATTCCCATGAACAAAAATATGTTAAAATAAATACCAAAAGTTCGCTACAAAAAATCAACAAAACAGCTTTAACCAAGCACCATACAAGTTCCACACATTTAATACGACTTAAACGATCGTATCTTCGCAACATTTACCGTCTTTGAAGAAGTTTAACCGGGAGCATTTGAAAGGCGTCTCCTTTTTGAAAGTAGTCCATTTGGCGACATAATATTTTATACAGAGGCCATGATAATAAAGCGCGGGGCAGCACAAACACGGCGCAAGTCAAAGAGAAGCTTTAGCGTGTACACATGACCGCGAGCGAATGTGTGTGGAACTAGGGACTAGGGTACCAGTGTGAGCGGTTTACATCTACGACTTCTAAAATAATAGAACGATTAGAGTTCCGTACCCAAAGAGTAAAACGGAACACTATTACTAAGCCTCCACTGTCTGTTTGTCTGTATGTCATAAACCGTGATAAGTAGAAAGCTGAAATTTTGACAAATGATGTATTTCTCTTGCCGTTATAACAACAAATACTGAAAATTCAAAAAATATTATGGGGGTCCAACAAATGTAATTTTTAAGCAATTTTTACTCGAGCTTATTAAAATTAGTAGACAACAGACGTGATTTTCCATTATAGATGATAGTAGGTACGGAACCCTTCGTGCGCGAGTCCAACTAGCATTTAGCCGACATTATTTATTTTTTCGTCGGAAATCACCAAATGACTCCGCCAGCAGCGGGAGGGATATCAGACTGTTACTGACTAAAGCCCACTATGTTCCTCCTAGAGCCCTTTAGAGTGCCAGGGTCACGGCTCTAACGAACATCCCGTAGCGCTTCTAGGAATCCTTAGAAACGTTTCACGCTTTTATAAAAGTTTAAAATAGAACTTTGAAGGTTCTTGGTTATCAAGGTTTTATTTTATTTATACTTGTTATATGTAAACAATGTGCAATGGCGGACTTAAGGCATTAGGCTGTCTCTATCTATCTTCTCTAGGTATCTCTACTTCAAAACAAGTATGCACACACCGCTAACACTGCAACCAAACCTCAAGCATTTACGCGGTCTCAAAAGCAAGCCACGGCTTCTAAGATTGAGCCTCCAAGACACCGCCTACGGCTATGAATTCAAATGAACCAAACGTTTGACCAAACGTTGGCTCAACTCGCCCAACTACCAACCGCCAACATTTGGTCAAACTTTTGTGCGACCGTTTCAGTTTCAAACAGTTTAGGAGCAGTTAAACTCTGATATCGTATTGAACGTTCAATGGTCACGTAATTGATTCGGAATTAATTGATCGACTTTTAAACGACTTTCAATTGGTTTTGTAAATTTGGATGGATGAATAAATAATTTAATGTAACGCCTGCATAATAAGTAGTTGAATATTTTCGAAGAAAAAAACGTCGAAAAAATGTATTATTTACTAAACTGTACCTGACACAATCTATACTTTAATACTTGCCTGTTATATTACATACACCAGACAAATAGGTACTACACAAATTTCTTGTATGTCTAGAACATCGGAATTTAAAAACAAACCACTCGACTCCAAATACAATTATTCTTATCATTCCCAAAAACAGGACCCTCAAAATGAAATTAAACCTTTTACCTCACTATTACATCACAAATCTTCCTATTTCTCCTTTTTAGAAAACCAAAACTTACCTACACATTTCGAAAAACGTTCCATCTTAATATTTCCAATTCTACCTTTCTTTAAATATATTTTTTTTCCTAGCCTATAGTGTCTCAGTGCTGAGCAAAGACCTCCTCCAGATCCTACCATAAAAATACCATTACCAAAGTCCCAGTCGCACCATCCAATGCATGTAATCAGTAACACGGGCGTCTATTTTGGTAGCATTCCCAAGTTCAAGGGCGGTGGCGCGATAACTGTTTTACGAGAACATTAACCTATTTCTTAGAGTTGACTAATAGAAGGAGGTTATGGCTTATTTAAATATGTAGGAGGATAGTGGGTGAAAAGCGTGTGTGTATTTTGGTGGTTATGATACTGTATTAAGGGGTTTATTTTAGTAAAAGAAAATCACAAGTTCAGTCGGTAATTTAATAATCCAACATGCAGAAAACTATCAGGAAGTCAAAAACATAAGATTTTTATGACTGAATATAATTTTTAAATTGACAAACTGTCGTTTCAGTCGCTTCTACCACTAATGGTTAGGTAAAATTACTTTTTTATGAGAAAATTTGATTCCATGACATCCCCGATATTTAAATATACAATTTCGTATTAGTTACGTGCGTACAAAGTGTACAAACAGCTTTGTTGATTGTTTAATTATGCATAACACAAGCGCATTTTTTCCAACGAAACCACAATTCGATTTCAAACATATTCGCACATAAATATTTTTAGAGCACATTCATAAAACAAAATGTAACATGTCCGAAATGAATTATTTATGTAATAACTTTACATTTAATATACAACAAAACATAAAACGGGGCATTAAATTTTAAATCCAAATACTAAACCGCTGAAACAACATAAAATTCTGAAATTTCAGTTCATTGCAACATTTATTATTCCATTTTCATTACAAAGTGGTGTTTCAAATTACTGTTGTCATAATAAATCTAACAACGGCTGGATAATATAACTGTGCAGCACTTAGTTCCAGATAAAAATATAAACATCTCTTTTTCATCAAAACTCTATAGGATACGCTACAAGATGTATAAATTATCGCAAGCTTTATTATTACCTTATATGTATAACACCCCACTGCTGGGCAAAGCCTCTTCCTATTTCTTCCATACTTGTCTATAATTTGCGATATTATACTATAAAATGTTAGTCTTTCATATAAAACCACACAAACATAATTCATTAGTAGATAGCTACCATGATCCCAACACAAAGGAGAACCATTAAAAGGCTAATTTCGGAACGCATTCATAAACGTCGTCGGTTACCGTGGAACGTTCTAAATTCAAATTTAAACGCGAAACGCGCGGGAATTTTCATTCGACGCTTAACTTTGACAGTGTAAACACGTCTCTTCAACAAATATGAAAGTTTTTAATGTTGGAAAATTAATTAGATACAGCGGCACAAGTTGGATGGGGTTTATAGGACGAGTGGTTCTGTTTGTTCTTTAAAATTAATTAGCTGTTTATAAATAAAATAGAAGATTTGTGGCGCATTAAAATCAACAGAGCTTGTTCACGTCTTACTAAAGTTATATTTAGTTTTACTACATCTTAATGTTTTCGGCTTTCTATCAACAAGTAGGTGTAATAAAAAGCCGCCATAGATCACGATCAAATAAGCCAATAGGATTTAAGATGGGAAGTCACAAATCTTCTCGAACGCTATTGTCTGTTGAATACGTATAAAACGCGATGAATTTGATTGTTACATTTCCAATCATTGTATTAAGATTTCTCGTTATTTCAAGTTGAAGATAACTTGGCTACAAAGATGGTTTTGATACTATAAACTTGGTAGATAGGGATTGACGATGCAATACAAATAAAGAAAACGAATCAAAGGTTTCTGTTGTCCAGCGAATCCGTCCTTGATATTAATTTTTATTTCAGCATTACATTATTAAATCGATCTTTGCTAAGTAACAAAACACTCGTAAAAAAATTCAGTTTTGGGCACATTTCTCTCTCTCTAGTATTTTGTTTGACTTATTTACGACGTCTTTAGAATGCATCCTATGCACAGTATGCACATGTTTCGTTATATTAAGCACACTATAACCTACTATAATCTGCAACATGTTAAACCAAGTTCAACCTGCGAGAAGCCTATCATAAGCGGAGAGTCCAACTTGCGAACTGTAAGTCGGAAGTCTCGCAAACTCTTAAGTTGGTATTACTTACACTACTGTCTTAGTACACTTATACATCTCGTGTATGTTATGTATGTGAATGTTAAGAAGTAATTGCTTAGAAATGTAATACAGTTCTCTTTGTGAGTACTATAATATGTATAATATTATTGTACACTATAATTTCAGCAGTGAAATAGAGCATATTATCTTTTTTTTATTTTGCCTTCCATGACATGAAGAAATAAATAAAATACAAATTAATTATTTAGTACTTCAACTTCATAGGGAAAAAGTAATATTACGCTTTTGCTAACGATTTTTAATTAATAAAACGCTTTCTCATGTACATTTGCATACTAAGTATTTTTCAAACAATATATACGTTCTGGAAACAAAGAGAGCATTTATTTTTTGCCAAAAAAGAAACAACATGTTTTAACAACAACAAAACATTCTCATCTTGTTTTCAGCCTAAAAAAATCTAGACATCTCCTAAATAAACTACTTAGCAAATAAGCAAGTCTTGCTAGCCTACCATTTTTTAACCACACTAACAAGATTGCTGGATACTGGATATAATCTTAATCTTTTTCATCCCCAAACATAATTTACTCACGGTTACGACTTAGCTCCCAGGAGATATATTGTGAGGGTGTATTTTTTTCTCATTTTCTACGTGATCTGGCACTTACGAAGAATCTTAAAGTTGTTGGTGTCGAAGATGTTGACTTTTTCATACTTAGATTGGTAGAATACTTTTTGTAAAATGTCCATATACCTATTGCTGTTCGTTTGAGCTAGGTCTTTAAGTGTATAAAAACAAAGATAATTCAATATAAATCTGATGGCTATAGACGCGATAAACAATGAGATATTCGGCTAAATCAAAAATCGGCAAAACTGGCAGCCATTTTCGTTACCATCAGAACACGTCAGAATAAGAATCAGTAGTTTCAGAATACAATCGCGAATTAAACAGGTATTAAGATTTGCAACGCCATATTTTAAAAGTTATTTTGTAAGATTTATGAATTCGTACCTTTTTTCGAACCTGCAACTGTTCTAAAAATTCAAATCCTCACTGTTTTATCACTTTATAAATTATTAACTCAACAGTTACAAACTTTAACTGCTCAAGAAACAAACAAAACTAAGAACAAATAAAGGTACAAAGACAGAATTTTGAATGTTTAACATATTTGGGTGCAGCTCCAGACATTAGCATGCATTTATGTGTATTTCATATGCAGCACATACGTAGTGAAAATGGGGCATTCAAGCTGCGCGCCAATCGGTACTAGAATGGTACTTCGAATAAACAGTTTTATTGAGTTTTGATATTCAATGGGCTATTAGTAGAATATTTGCAGTTAGTTTTTTAATTTTATTTTAATTATCATTTTATTCTCAACAGCTTTAAAAAAGAACAAATTAAGTACTTAATAAGAAGAACAAAAATGTATTTGCATGAAACACGGATTGGTACATAAGTATCTATTACAATAACTAATGTAATACTTATGTACCAATCCGTGTTTGTTTTGCATGTTTCGCCGTAGCATCGGCACACAAATATAAAGTTAGTTACAGTTAAAATAGTACAATTGAAATAAAATATTACAATATAAATAGAAAAGGAATTTAACGAAAACACTTAAATGACCCTAGGTCATATTTATTAGATTTACCATTACTTTGGAAGTAAGCTATACCAAGAAATTAAAATAAGTATGCGTCGTCATTACAAGTGACAGTTTACCAATACAAAAAAAAAAAAAAACAAAATCTATATTTCTTCCTACAAGACAGCTGTTAAAATTGTATAAAAACATCTGCAGACACCCCTAAAGATATTTTCTGTTCAATTTGTGAAAGTATAAAAATTGTTTAACCCCACAGAAAAGGGCGTAGTTAAGATAAACAAATCTGTAAATCTTGTGAAGAATCGATGGGAATTGTCGATTCCCTCAGCAGATGTAAGTTGTTTCGGTTTTGAAAGAAACAAATAGGTAATACCGCGAATCTGAATTTTCTGGAGAATCATTTCTGAAGGTACAATTTGTTTTTGTTTTTATTATTAGTGGAGATGTAAATTGGTTGTGTTAGTTAATTTGAATAACACATAAAGGTTGATATTTTCTTTTTTTTACAAATAAAAGTTTTACTTTTATAATGAAGTTATTCTAAAATATATTTTTCTATTCATCATCACTATTAATAAAATAGTAATAATAATTGGATAAGGGCAGAGGAATGATGATCACTACTGCCATTCCCATGATAAACAATTTGTTTTATTAACGGCAAATAATTGCTATGATTAGTGTGGTGTCCGGATATAAAGAATAGCACCACCCCATATCCTCCACTGGGTGTCGTAAAAGGCGACTAATGGACCTTAAGACCCAGTGCACTGTACCAAGCACCTTGGGTCACCCGAATGGTGGCGGGTAAACAACCAACAATCGCATTCCCAAAGAGGGTTAGTGTCAGGCAGGCGGCCGACTATAAAACCATAGCCAAAACTTTAAGCAACATGTCTAAAAGACGTGTTGCGCCGACCCCAAGTAAAAATTGGGATAAGGGCAGGGGAATGATGAATTGCTATGATTAGCATTTTTACTGACATATATCAATCGCAAAATCAATAATAGATAATAACTCAATAATTCAGTTAACATTCAAAAATTCATGACTAGATCAAACCAAATCACATTTTCCAACCACAAATTAAAAAAAAAAAACATAACAAACTCAACTCCTATCCAATTAACACAATTATACACCAACTCAAATAAGAATAAACAGATCTTTAAACATCATCCCCATAAAGATAAGAGCATCAATCATAAAGAGGACGACGCAATAAAAACAAGACAAGTCTCCGAAGACAAACGTCATTCGGTAAAAGATGTTATCCCTTTAGTCGTGGAGGTCAAACAGCTGAATAATTCAGACGATTCAACAAGTCTTGCCAGTGCTGGGTATGTTTATTGCTTTATAGATATCGATTTTGTTTTATTCTTTTTAGGTAGGCTCGACTTACAGTCGTATGTGATGAGAAAATGTAAGACTTTTAAAGGTGTATTTGTCTGTACATAATAATAATGTCCAGACCGATTTCTGCCACTGCGGTAATGTTACTATGACACCAGCCAGCTACGCCGGACATATTTTTGAAAGTTTAATTTGACTAATTAAACACTGATACACTTTTCACAACCAAGGAGCTAGATCATTGTCAAATCAATGAGACCTATATTCCAATTCAATGTACGTTTCTGTCGTGTTATATGTTTGTCACGTATCAATAGGTGCTGGAATTAACCATACAAATTCCTCCACTAGCGATCCAAAACTCATTTCCCCTCAAGCGATTACTAGCTAGAATTACTTAAGCAATAATGCACATCTACCAACTTCCGTTATCTACTATTATTATTGAATTTGCTAATAACGTATAGCTAATTTTCCACCATAAAACAATCAACATATATGCATTGTTTAATAATAAAATTCTACTAAGGCATTACTTAAAAACAATTTCAAAATTGAATCATTAATTTAAATTCGATACACTTAAATACACCGTTACGCAAAATCTATTAACAGTCGCAATTGAAATGACAAAATCAATACAAATATTTAAACAGTTAAAACGTATACTTTTCCATTATTTTCAGAACCTGTACTAAGTGCTCTTAAAGCTTAATTGTTGCCTTAGTTAAAGCGAGATGGCAATACACTGCGCATAGCTGCGTCTCGCTTCCACAGTCGCAACAGTTTTCCTTTTAAAGCTTCTAATACTTATAGTTAAGGGCAGGATATATTTAAAATCAAAATCAAAATCAAAATCAAAAGTCATTTATTCAAATTAGGCTACAATGTAGCACTTTTCGAACGTCAAAAATTACATTATAGACAGCACCCCATCGCCCACCCTTCACCGCTTCCTGTGCTTTCGCTACGGGAGAAGAAACGGCGCAACAAACTCCCCAGCAGCACGCTGTCTTTCTTTTACATTATAATAATATTATAGAAAGGTAGGAACCGTGCCAGATAAATCAATGTTTTAGGTCGATAAAACTACAAAAAAAAAAGAAAAACAAAACTCTTAACTACTGAGCCCAAGGTCAGCAGACCGACCAGCCACCGCAAGCAGCACCCGTTCACGAGTATGACGCAGGGGTCAGCCATCACCTCCCTCGCCATATTTGAGGGAAGGAGGTGACCCGACCCAAGACGCCACCGCAGGCAATGGCGACTAAGGGAGCATGACGAATCTGCTGCCGGCCTAATAAATGAATACAAAGTAAATCTAGACCCAAACACTGATTCAATGCATAATTCCTAACCATTATAAACAAGTTAGGTACATAATTAAATTTTATAATCAATATAATTATACATTCCAAGATAATAATGTCAAACAATACGTATAATCGTATTAAAAATAAAACAAAATAGGTAACACTATGTTACATACACAGAGTATGCCTATCAATTAATTAATAAGTAAGGAACCAAATAATACATGTCAAGTATCCATCCAGAGCCGTCTTGTGCATGTCATAGTGGCCAACTATTTTTATCGTTCAAATAATCGTTTACCGTATAATAAGCCTTTTTACAAAGATTATTTTTAATTGTAGACTTAAATGAGTTAAACGGTAATTCTAATAACCTGAGAGGCAGTTTATTGTAAAACCGAATACTGAGTCCTACAAATGAGTTGTGAACCCTGTGTAATCGGTGTGAAGAGGCAATCAGTTTATTATCATTTAGAATTTAGGCAGTATCGTCCTGAATTCCAATTAGATCGATTAGACTAATCGCGCCCTGATCGTGAGGCATTATAATTTTATTCATGTTTATATTTACTTTGCTTTTCGACTGTCTAATCTGACGAGAATGGAATACTAATCGTCTTTAATGTATTCAAAAGCATTTGTTGGTTCACTGATGAACTCTACTATATTTTAATAAAAATATTATAAAAGTAGACTTTGTTTGAACGCGATTTTTGCAATGGTGTCTGATTTGAAAAGCTCAATTTTCGATGAAGTTTTCTTACATAAGTTTTCTTTGAATTTGCCTTGGGAGAATAGAAAGACCATTTGAGTAAACGTTCAATGGTCGATAATTTAGAATTTGTTCATAATGAATAAATAAAAAAGGTAGAATATGACGACGAATTGAAACCTCCTCCATTTTGAAGTCAATTGAAAGCAGAATTAAATGCATAAATCAAATAATCCTTTCCAGAAAGATAAAGTACTTTCCAACGAATTAAGTCTCCTTCTTTTTTTGCGGTAGGTTAAAAATAACCTAATAACTGCATAAACAAAGCCTACGGCATATCTATCGACCACCGCGGTACTGTTTCTTAGTACCGTTAAATAATACACTTTAGATAGCTTTCTTTCTCGGTATCCACGTAATTAATGTATCCGCATTCAGTTTTGTAGAAATTGCAGTGCTTGAATGAAACTGTAGTGACATGTAAAAGATAATAATAAATCTTTTTCTAGTTGTTTCAAATAGAAAAACAACGTATTACCCACAGAATGATGAATGATAATGAATACACAAAAACGCGTGTCTTGAAAAAACAAAAATACACAGTGTTAATATCGTAAAATTCTTCACGAAACCAAAATATAAGACAACAATTTGACTGCTATTTATCTCCGCCATTCTAATCCTTACCTATTTAACATTCAAACTCCCAAGAAAAATAACCATAATTTTTAAAATATTTTAACACTATTCAATAGCATCGATGTACTACAATAAAAACATCGTGTCCCTTCTCTACTACATTTAAATGTCGCACTAAAACACAATGTTCGTGGTATTATCATAGTTTTACAAGAACGCGACTGAATACATAAGGCATGTCGGATTTACAGCCGCTGTCAGCATCAAATGTGGATACGAATCATGGGTGTGTTTGTATGGGATTGGATGAATTTACAAGTGGATGTGATTTAATGCGTAGGACAGCATCTTACAAGATAGTATAGTAAGAGGTTGTTCGAAGCAGCGCAAGATATGGAAAGACTTGGGGGAGACCTTTGCTCAGCAGTTGGACACAATACAATAGGCTAGAAAAAAAAAATATTGTGTAAATAAATAATTCCGAACTTATCCGAGTCACTTAATTTACTATTGCGGTAAAAAGACTACGAAAAGATTTTGTAAAGGCCATTGCAGATCATCGAGATAACAAAGATTATTTGTTTCCTATCCTAGAATGTCTCACAGCTGGGCAAATGCCTCCCACAA